>APFE030931935.1:25510-69772 GCA_000404065.3 Pinus taeda | reverse complement strand
AAACTCTTCCTATTGTTCCAAGTATACAACCGCTTAACTCTCATGCTCCAGGCGACGAGAATTACCAATTTTATTCGAACCCTATTTGGGAACCTTCTCAAAATGGTATCCCTTTTTGGGAATACACTTCTCCTCGACAACCATTTCCTTCTGATATGGAAAACACATCCCCTACTACAACTGACGAATCCGGTGTGCCAGGGGACGAGATTCCCACCACAATGGAATCTACACCTGTTAGTAGAACTCTTGCTACTAGGGGACTACCTCCTGGCTATAGAGCATTGTGTAATGTTCTGTCATCTCCCTTTCCGACTTCTATTTGGTCACCACCCATTTTCTCCAATACGGAGCCTTTGACTCCACAACATCGCGGTACAGTTGTTACCTCAGTCACAACCCCTCCAACAGTATTTGTGGCTTCTTCAACCCCTATTTTTAGTCGATCTTCGACCTCTTTATTCGTAGGTTTTGATCCTACATCGAATGTCCCACTTGAAGGGAAATACGATCAGTATCTACCACCTCCTGGGACTTGGACAGGTCAACCAGCTATAGAGGTTTCAGTTCCGCTGTCAATAGATTGGGGTTCCACCTTTTATCATGGTGGTCAAGCGTCGTATGCGCAACCCGAACAACCACCTCAGCAAAACCTACAAGGAAAATCCTTCCAAGGAAACCCTTTTGCCTCTGGTGGTCCTTTTTTCACCTCTCATACGCAACCTACTGGTAATCCAGGCCAACCTTCCACTCAGCAAGCTCAACCTGGTATCCAGCAAGGCTCTCATACTGGACAAACCGGTCAATCATTTATTAACCCAAATCATCCCAAATTCTAGTATACCCAAGTTTCTGGACAAGCTGCCCAACCACTTGGTCAGCCAACTGTCCAGTATACTCAATCTTCTGGGCAAGCCGGTTAGCCTCAAACACAGTTGGGCCAACCACCTGCCCAGTCCACTCAGCCAACTGGTATGTTAGGACAACCTTCTGTCGCACAATAGCAACCTCAGTATCAGCAGATAGGTCAACCTCAGTATCAGTAGGTAGGCCAACCTCAGTATCAACAAGGCTATCCTTCTGCTCAGATAGCCCAACCTACTGGGCAGTCTACTAGCGCTGCTCAACCCGGCCCTTGGCCCCAACTGGGACCCCAAAATCCATCTGGTCCTCAAATGCAGGCTAGAGTTCAATCCCAAACATTTTATCAAACTCAGCCTAGGTCTCAAGCTCAATTTGGGGTCCCACCACAATACGGTTATCAACAACCTCAAGGGCAACCTTTGTTTGCCCCTTACCAGAATTATCAACAACCATATGGTGCTTCTGCAGCATCGTTTGGTAATCCATATGCTGGGGGGCAAAACACAAATCCCTACGGCCAACACACCATGGGGCCAAATCCGTCAGGGCAAAGCCCATGGGGGAAACCACCACCTGGTTGGAACCTGGATGCTCCATCCTACCAGTAGCCCTAGATGTCTTTCAATCCTCAGTTACCGTTCTTAGCGACTTTAGAATTACCGGATGTGTCCAAACTGACTAATGATCCTATTCTTCATAATCCTTACTGGCCTTCAGTTCCGACCAAAATTCCTGGTGACTGTCCAAAATTTTACGGTAAAGCTAATGAAGATCCACAAGCTCATGTCATGACCTATCATCTCTGGTGTTCATCCAATTCATGGCTTGATGATTCAATTCGTCTTGGCCTTTTTCAAAGGACTCTCACTGGCTCTGCTGCTAAGTGGTATATTGAGCTCAATCGCGGATCCTTTCAGGATTTCAACTCGTTGGCTATGGCATTCCTCACTCGTTTTCAGTTGCCCATTCATTATGAAATGGGCACACACCTCCTCACATCCTTAAGATAGACAACAGCTACGCATATCTCTGATCACATCCATGAATGGAGACGGCATAGATGTATGATTAAATTTTGGATTCTCGACCAGCTTCTTACGGATTGGTTCACGACTTTGTTCGTTCCTCCAATAGCTCGGGACATTGCTATGGGAGCGTGTATTACTGAAGAGCAAGCTATTGCGCGTGCTCAATACCTCGACTTGGTTTATTCTTAGTCAGGTACATTGTATGATTATTTGCCTGATGCCCCTAGACTAGGAACATCCAAAGCCCTGCCAACACCTATTGTTGACGGCATTATTGGGTCTGTTAGTTCATCCTCTAAGAAAAATTCTGTGAATCCTGGGAAGCAGAAGTCAAACGCTCCAATTGAAACCACCTCTCAGGTAATACCTACTTCTAAAACTACTTCTGAGGTTAATGCCATTCAGTCCACCATGACAGACAAAGCCTTGAAAGCAAAAAAGAAAGGGAAACCGAAAAATAAGCCAGAACAACCTAAACAGGAACCCCCTAAACCTCAATCTGAGGAGAGTGCCAAACGCAAACCCACGTATCCTTGTCTTATCTGTGATGAGGATCACTATACCAAAGACTGCCCTCGGCGGTCCGAAGTTAGTCGTTTGTTGAAAGGTGCTCCCGGGGTCCCTGCAGTTCTTAAAGAACCCTTTCCCTCACAGCAAACTCAAATGGTCGCTGACCCCTCTCAAACTCCCTCTTCCTTCGGTTCCCATGTGTTCATGGCGGGAAAAATACCTGTTAATATCAGTACTCGAACAAAGGATTATCCATCTGCCGGGAAAGAGCCTGAGGTTCCCCCCAGTTCTCCTCTGTTCAGTTCAAGCCCTCTCCATATGGAGAGACATAGTACTGAAATGCCTCTTTGACCCCCTCCAAAAGGAGTACTCCGGAAATATTCTTACAACCCAAATGCCCGTGCTTCTCAGAACTACAATATCGTTGAGGATTTAGCCTAGACTCCATCGGTTATGTCCGCTTTAGAAGTTCTCCAAAGCTGCCCTTCTCAGAGGAAGTCCTTTGTATCCGCTATCGACGGCATAGACCCAGCTGACTCGGATTTAATTATGTTTGACTTAGAACGCCATACACAGAGACTGCCTCCCCAAATTGCATTCCTTATACAGGTCATTATTGATAAGAAAACTATCCGTCGTACAGTCATTGATGAAGGTGCTTCAACTTGCATCATGTCTGTTGCCTGTTGGAAAGCTATTGGATCTCCGACGTTGAGTCAGTATCCCACCACCTTGGAAGCTTTTGATGGAAGAGCATCCCGTCCTTATGGTATACTCCTACGTTTACCCATCTCTTTGGAAGGGAAAATGATCGAGATGGAAGTTGAAGTCGTTGATGCTACTCTAACCTACAACCTCCTTCTCGGACGCAGCTGGATATATGCAACGCAAGCTGTCGCTTCATCTTTCTTTCGTATCATTCGTTTCCCTCACCAAGGGAAGATTATTACTGTCGACCAGCTGTCATTCTTCGCTTCCTCTTCGGAAGGAACTATCCCTTTTGTGGAGCATACCTCCAAATCAACTGAGAGTCTAGGTCACGAGCTTTTCAAAGATCCCGCCCTCATGGGTGTTTTTCCAACCCCGCCTCCGAATGTCGCTTCCGTCAATATGATTTCTACTTGTTCTGATCTGTGGATCCTTCCTCCCATCGACCAAGTAGATTCTTGGGGCGACCAGATGTCGTTGAGTCCTGCCGAACTCAACTACGTTGAAATCGTAGCTGCATCAGCTCCTTCTTCTGAACTTGCTCTTTCAAGCAAGATTTTCCACACGTTCGCTCCATCCTTAGGGCTTGTAGATCAAACTTCTTCACATCCTTTAAAAGAAACATTTTCTTCTGACGAAGCTATTATTGAGACTATGTCTCTCGAGGAACCTCCTTGGCACGATACCCACCATCGTTCCTCGTTTCTCTCTGTCCCTCAGGATATGCCGACTTGTATCCAGCAGTTTGCTCCTTGTTTCCCATTTCTAATCCTTCAGTCACCTGTTCAAGTTTATCAAGCCTCTTCTGAAGGTAATATGGCAAACATTACGCAAACCCAGCCCATCGACATCTCTCTCAAACCAGGGATCGTCGAACACATTCACATTGGAGTCACTTGTACTCTAGAGGAATCCAACTTTATTCAAACCTTTTTCGCGAATTTCGTGATGTTTTTGCTTGGTCCTATGAAGAAATGCCCGACATTGATCCTAGCATAGTGGTGCATGAAATCATCACATACCCAGGTGCTAAACCTGTTCGTCAACGTTTACGTCCGGTCACCCCCGAAAGGCTGTAGTGATCAAGGCCGAAGTAGAGAAGCTTCTTAAAGCCGGTTTTATTTATCCTATCCCGCTCACAGATTGGGTTTCTAATATTGTACCTGTCACTAAAAAACAGGGAACTATCCGCGTTTGTGTCGATTATCGTGATATTAATCGGGCCTGTCCTAAAGATAATTTCCCCACACCATTCATTGATCCGATTATTGACGAGTGTGCGGGAAGCGAGATGTATTCCTTTATGGACGGTTTTTCTGGTTACAACCAGATCAATATTTCTCCCGCTGATCAACACAAGACTGCTTTCATCTGTCCATGGGGTACTTTTTCTTATAAGAAGCTCTCTTTAGATCTAAAAAATGTCGGCACTACCTTCCAACATGCAATGTCCTACGCTTTTCATGACATATGACACATTGTACAGCCATACCTGGATGATCTTCCAGCTCATTTAGCCAAGCGTCAGGACCACCCTGCTCACCTTCGCAAGATATTTCTTCGCTGTCGACAATACCGAATCAGACTTAATCCTCACAAGTGTGTCTTCTGCATAGAATCGGGTCGACTTCTAGGATTTGTCATCTCCCACGAGGGCATCCAACTGGATCCCCTCAAATTCGAATCCATAGTCAATCTTCCTCCCCCTGCTACCTTACATCATTTGCAAAGCTTGCAAGGTAAAGCGAATTTTTTATGTCGTTTCGTTCCAAACTATGCTAAGGTGGCTAAAGGTTTTACACGATTACTTAAAAAATATGTCCCTTTTCATTGGGATACCTTGGCTCAAGAATCTTTTGAACGACTCAAGGGTCTCCTTGTTTCTGCTCCATTGCTTCGCCCTCCAAACTATCATCGTGACTACACCATGTATTTAGCTGCCGTCGACACCACTATCGGCATGGTTCTTGTTCAAACCGACGATGATGACACTGAGCATGTTATCTATTATCCCAGTAGAAACCTTTTAGATACGGAAGCTCAATATGCTTATGTCAATAAGTTGGCATTAGCCATCGTTTGTACTGTCCAACGTTTCCGTCACTATATTCTGCTGCGCACTACTACTGTGATTTACGATTGCAACCCCATGACGTATATCTTGTTACGCCAATTTCTGGGGGGCAAGTACTCAAAGTGGATTGTCATCCTCCAAGAGTTTGACTTGGAATTGGCTACCGCCAAGTCAAAGAAATCGCTCATTTTTGCTGAGTTAATTTGCTCTTTGCCATCTTCTTCTTCGCCCTCTCATACAAAGGACCAAATTCCGGATGAGACTTTGTTTCTCATCAGCACCCTCGACCCCTGGTACGGTGACATCATTATATATCTGCAAACGTCATCCTTTCGCCCGGGCGTGTCTAAAGACGCTCGGCGAAGGATTCGTCATCAATCTCAACCATATCGTATCATTGGGGATACCTTATATTGCCTCGACGTCGACGTTGTTCTCCGCCGTTGTCTTACTCACGAGGAAGTTGAGCGAGTCTTGAATGAACGCCACTCAGGTGCTTGTGGTGGTCACATGTCCGGATATGCAACTACCCAAAAAATCCTTCGTGCTGGCTACTTTTGGCCCTCTATCTTTAAGGATTGCATTCTTGCTGTCTGTTCCTGTCATGAGTGCCAGATATTCCAGTGGAAGATGCGATCACCCCCCGCTCCTTTGCACCTTGTTGTTACCGTCGTCCCTTTTGCAAAATGGGGCATTGATTATGTGACCTGTAACCCTCGCTCGGCCGGGGGGGCATGGGTTTATCATCGTTGCCGTCGATTACTTTACTAAATGGGCCGAGGCAATGCCTACACTGACTGAAGACGGTCACACAGCAGTGCAATTTTTATTCAACCACGTTATTTCGCGATTCGGCGTCCCTCAAGCCATCGTCACTGATCACAGAAAGCATTTCCGGAATCATATGATGACGGAACTAATAACCCAGCTAGGCTTAAAGCACGATAGTTCTACTCCGTACTACCCTCAGTTCAATGGCCAAGTTGAAGCGATCAATAAGATTTTGGTTACAATGCTTCAGCATACCGTTGGCATGCACAAGTATAACTGGCATTTGATATTGTTCCCTGCTTTGTGGGCTTATCGAACCTCCGTGAAGGATGCCACTGGTTTCACTCCATTTCAACTAGTCTATGGACTAGAGGCTACCCTTCCAATCGAGTGTGAAATCCCTTCGTTAAGATTAGTTTTCGTGCTACTTCCCAACACCACCCCATTAGAAGAACGTCTCCTTTATCTGGAATGGCTAGATGAGACTCGTTGCCTAGCCTCTTTGGCCATCGAAACACAGAAGAAGCGAGTCAAATCTCACTTTGACCAGACTGTACATCCACGTTCTTTTGTCGAGGGAGACTTAGTTCTGCTATACGATCAGGCAAACGATAAGCTAGGAGCAGGAAAGATCGAATCTATGTGGCTAGGCCCTTACATTGTCAAGAAAGTATTGCAAAAAGGGGCCTATGAGCTAATTGATTATGAAGGAAACCCTCTCGCACAGCCCCGAAACGGGCTGTATTTGAAAAAGTACTATACGTGATGCTGGTACACTTCATTTTGTATATACATGTACTCTAGCAAGTGTGTTGTGTATGTGTGTCAGTTTCAATAGGCTTGATTGTCGCTTATTGTGTCTTTCGCTTCTTGTGCAGATGTCTAATACACATTATATTGGTTTTGCTAATGGTGCCTGCCGCAGTACTCGCAACTTGTCCTCTGCGGCGTGGATGATCTATGATCCTCATGGTGAGCTAATAGATCTTCAAGGTGTCTGTTTGGGTCGTACCACTAATAATGTTGCCGAATATTGTGTTGTAATCGAGCTCCTCACTGAAGCAATTAATCTCGGCATTCGGGCATTGGTGGTAAACCTGGATTCTCAACTTGTCGTCCTCCAACTCAATAGGCGTTATTCCATCAGAGACCATCATATTCTAAGGTTGTATCTACGTGTAAGATTGTTAGAGAGGAATTTTGAGTTCATTACATATCAGCATATTCCACGACAATTAAACACATTATCTGATGCCTTGGCCAATCATGTATTAGATAGACATTTGCGTAATTTGTAAATAAAACATTATGCAAGCAAGCACTTGAAAACACAATAATAAACCATAAACATATGTATATATATACGTGTGTGTCAAAATGTTTGTGCCCCACGCATTACATAATCCAAAAAATAATACATGTCCAAAACTCATACAGACGCTCACAACATGTTCCTCAAAAACGTGCAAAAGGAAAACTTAGGCGTCTAATCACGGTGATGCTCATGATAGCATGTTACCGCTCGCACCAAAAGTCTCAACAGACGATGGACGTGAGTAGATACTCCCACCGTGTGCCTCTGGTACGCTCTAGGCACGTCCGCCAATCTGGCATAATCTGGAATACCTCGAGTAAGTGCCTCAACGTTTTGTACTAGATCATCATCACCCTCTACCTGAGGGTCCGCTGCAGGTTGTGCTCTCCGTACGTTACGAGGCAAGTCAGCTGGTCGCTCTGCACCAACATCTGCATACATATATAGATGTTGTAAGAGATAGGCATGTATTAACAAAAAAAAAAAACTTAAATACATAAAAACGTTAAAAAAATAAAGAGTTCTTACCTAGCTCCTCGTCCCAGTCCTCTCCGGCAGGCAGAGGGAGATCAATATCTCCAGTGAAATCCGTGCCCGCATAGGACCAGTCCTCGATAACAATCATCTGGTGACAGAGCTAGATAAAGAACTCGGGCCTCCAGGCCATCTGATGGCCCCCTCCTCCTCTAGGCATGAGTTCTGCCCATCGATTCAACCTCGTCTCCCGTAGCACTGGATCTGCTACTATACCCCCCGGTACCCAGAATATCGGCAGTCGCTCCAGGAAGAAAGTTACCACGATAGATCCATAGCCGAACTGTTTTTTACCATCACGCTTACTCTTGGTAAGCTGCCATTTGATGTTTGTTGTCACTGTCGTGGCCAAATCAAACAGTGTAGGCTAGAGACACTCAGTGGCCAGCAGCAAATGATTTTTGCTGGCCTCGTGGGGCGCCTGTACCCCAGCTGTCTGGGTGATAGTGAATAAAATCACTCGTAGCACCAGGTCGGGCACCGTGTTAATATCTACTTTGGCACTGTTTTATCCAAATTGTGCCCCAGGACAAACTCATTCCACCACCTCCCCTATCTTCTCTCCAGAAGGCCGACTACCAGTCAAGATGGGTCGTGCACCTCGCCACGATAGTCCAATGATAAAGAAGACATCGGAAACATCTAACTCCAATGTCTGGTATTTCAGGCGAAATACCTCATCCTCCGTATCCCAAGCATCCACGATGAATCGCAGTAGCTCAGGTTGTGCACGTAAATATGAGGTGTGGAAGAATTTCTTCAAGCCACAGTCTCTCAGAGAATTCATACATGCATCATCCTCCATTACTATGGCATCCACGGCATCATGCTCCCGTTCTCTCCATTCTAGAACCATTCTGACAAAACCCTGCAACCACAAAGGTGAAATTTCCATCATTAGATCATTGATGAAACCTAAACTGGAAAAAATTTGCAATTACAACAGTCAAATTTGTGGCAAATTGAGATCGCGCGGTTGGCGCGACTATTCCTAAAATAGTCGCGCCGAGGGCGCGACCCCTTTAGGCAAAAACACCATTGGCACGATCCCGAGCGGGAAACTCGCGCCAATCGTGCAACCCTATGAAATTGCAAATCCTCTTGCAGGGAACTAAATTATGGATGAAAATCTAAAAAAATGGAATGAAAACAGAGCTAAGGATGAGGCCTCTTACCTGTTGCAGATGGCGGCTCGAATGATCTCCTGGATTGGTTGCAATGCACAGTTGAAATTTGCACCAAAAACCCTTCAATAGTAAAATCACAAGGTAAAAAGTGAAAAGTAAGTTTATTTTTTACCATTTCACTATTTATAGCATTTTTTGACCTAAAAATGCATTAGAAATAATATTTTTGAGTATTTTTGGGATATTTTCATGTCGAAGTGGGTTTTACGCTATTTTTGTATGATGACAGGGGTTGGTGCAACTCAACGCAATCAAACGAGCTCTTTTTCAACTTTTTCAAGCTCGGTAAAAGACGAGAAAAGGTTACTTTACGGTCTGCTTTCAGCTCTTTTCCTGACCATTTAAAGAGGAAAAGATTGTCGATTTATTCCTCTTGGCTCATTAAACGTTACTAAGGGGCGGTCGTTTTAAGTTCTTTTGTCGACCGTTAAAACATAAAAAGATTACCGAGTTTTTGTCGTTTCAAACTCGTTAATGGTTAAAAAACGACGTGGTTTTGATTGCTTTTTTACTTTTTCAGGTTGAAATCACTATTTATGAAAAGTACTCCTCGATCATAATGGTCTGGTGGTTCTTTCAGACATTATTTTATACTTTTTCGGGCCCGAGAGACAACTTTACGAAAAAGGACACCCCTGGAGTTTTCTTTTCTGCTATCTTTTCAAACTCTCTAAACATGAAAAGACACCGATTTCTTCCTTTGTTAGACTCGTTAAAACCTGATGACATCGGATTTTGTCGAAATGACGCACCACAAGCATATGCTATCCCCATCAAGCTTGTTAAAAATAATTGGGGTACTCACCAGAAATGGTGGGGGAAAAGAAAATTTTGGGAACCATAATTATTTTCGTGTCGGCAGTATGTCGCTCTTGAGCATGGCACTTCTCTACTTTCGTGTCGGGGTGGGGATATCTCATCTCATTTTTCACTTGCCTCCGTGGGTTTGGGTAATCCTATTTGACCTCTCATCTGTTCATTGCCTCGTCATCATGACCTCTGATCCATCGATGTCAAATACTGCCAATTCCACTATCGTGCTGCCAATATGTTCAAGAGAAGTTGACCTCTGAAAAGAAACAACCTCTGTTTGATAGTTCATACAATCTTAATTCACAAAATTATCTCTCTGTCTCATGTCGATGATGTGGGAAACACTATGGCCCACCTTCGATCAAGGTCACTTCCTGTCGACTTTAGCTCATTATCCAGGAAGCTGATCTAGAGACTCCCTGTCGGTGCCTTAGACCCTGCATGCCTCAATGGCAGGTCCTTCGTGTTCGACGTGAGGTTTTCATCATTGGCCTCTGATCGAATGATTCTACGGGTGTTCGACTTCAGATCAATAATTCACACGCCGTAGATTGTACCTATAGTACCTTGAGGGCCATTGTCATTATTGGTGGTACCTCTCGCGTCTGTTAACAGTTCCCAATATTGACTGGTAATCAGACGATGTTCATGCATGTTCGACTTCAACTCACATATTCATATGCATGAACTTGTACTTCTGTTCGGGTCGAGATGGAGCGCAAGACCCTGGATTGTGTCTGTTGTAATCCAGGCGTGATTCTTGATACATGACTCATTCACTGGATGGTTGCGACCATATCTGAGTCAATTCATTGATCCTAACCAGATGGCTGCGTCCATACTACGGATCTAGATTATCATGTACTCTCTTATGGATGGCTGATACCATTCCACGTACATCATGTATTTGAGCTATCAATTGTATCTCTCAATGCAGATTCTCGGCGGCAACTATATGTTTTCTTGTAAAGCATTTCACCCCTCTCTCTCTCGGGCCTCATGCTTTAGGGGGCATCTGTTACACAGTAATTTGTCACCATTGGTCACCGTCCCTGTTACCCCTGTTTTCGTACATTGGAGGATACATTCCGGGACCTGTGAGCAGTGACATAGCCTAAAAAAACTTGCATTATGTTCCCCTGAGTATGTACTTCATGTTCCCTGAAGACACCTTCTGCAAATTGTCCCTAAAAAGTGCCCTTTTTCCATTGGCGCAGGTACACAGTGTCTTATCCACGCCAATAACTGAGATCCTCAAAAAGGGGCGCGCCCATTAGTGCTCTGTCCTAGAACAACACTCGCGCCAAATAAGTTTGGTAATTATTTTTGGTAAACGCGCACCCATATGTTTTTTCCTTTCAGATCATGAAGTCTTTTGAGGGAAAAAATCCATCTGATAGAGGTCGAGAGTCATCATCTATCCTTGACATCTATCCTGAGTAGCTTTTCGCAGATAATGTCGATCCACAATTGGCGTCCTGGTGCATTGAATATTCCTCCCTTCTCCATTTATAAAAGTTTGTCCTCATGCATTAGACAAGCTAGTTCTGGAGTAATGCTAGTTGTGATTATGCTTGTCTGGAGTGATAGTAAGAGTCTTGAATCATAGGGAGGTTATGCTACTGGAATCCTGAGAGAGAGAAGGTCTATTGCAAGGCATACATAGCTGCTCGCCCAGCCAGAGAATAGGTTCTACATCAGAACCTTGGTTGTATCTTTCTCTACCTATTATTCATTAATAAACGACTGTTATTATGGTTCCAATCTCATTGCCTATTATGATGTTTGATTTATTTCCTTTCTGACTGAAATATAGTTGTACTTTAGTGGATTGTATGCTTGTAGTTGTCTCGGTCTTTGCATGTGCAGGTGTCTGTTCGCGAGGATCACTAGGATTGTGACCTGCTGAAGCAAGGGAGCCGGAGGGTCAACTCTACTTCGACATTTGCGTTGGATTCCAGGTTGGTCTTCGTAATCCACCTTTTAGTATACAACTAGGAACCTGCATAGCAGCGTGAATTAATTGTTGCTAGACTCATTTTGGGCTAGTGGGATCGCCTCTGTCCGCAGAGGGGATTTACCTGTTTAGCAGTAAGTCTATCAACTACCACCATGATAATGCTCTTTCCTCTGGACTTGCATAAACCTATGATAAAATCCATTGAAACCTCATCCCAACATTGGCTTGGAATGGATAAAGGTTGTAATAGACTTGGCTTCTTAATTGTTTCAATTTTATTTTGTTGGAAAACCAAACATTCCGCCACAAAATTTTGAATATCCGATTTAAGGCCATCCCAAAAAAATCGTTCTTAACCATGTGGTAAATTTTTAGAAATCCTGAGTGCCCTCCTAACGGAGAGGTGTGCAATTCCCTAAGAATCTTTTGGTTGAGTTTGGAATTCTTACATAGGTACAACCAATCTTTGTACCATAATGAATCCTTCTTCCAGTGAAATGTATAAGATGTAATGGGATCTTGTTGTATCGTATGAATGAGGCCGACACTTCTTCATTATTATTCCATTGATACCTTGCTATGTTTATCCAATATAGTTGGATAATAGAAATGGCGCAAAGAAATTCTTCCACATCCTCATCCTTTCTTAAGAGTGCCTCTACCACAACATTTTTCTTCCCTTTTTCGGTAGATGATTTCGAAGTGATAATCCAACATCTTTGTGACCCATTTTTGCTTCTCTTCTAAAGATAGTCTTTGTTCTAAAAATTATTTAAGACTATCATGATCCATTTTTACCTTGAAGTGTCTACCCATTAGGTAGTGTCGTCATTTCTTAAGTGCATGTAGTATTGCCAAAATTTCCTTCTCATAAATAGCTTTGTGTAAATACTTTCCTTTGATTGGATGAATTTCGAAAGAAACAGGTCTCTCTTCTTGCACTAAAAAAACACCAATTCCATTTCCTGAGGCATCACATTCCACAATAAAGGTTTTTGTGAAGTCTGGTGTAGCTAAGACCGGTGCTTGGCACATTGCCGCTTTAAGATGTTCAAAGGCCTTCATTGCTTCTAGAGTCCATGAAAATGCATCTTTCTTAATAATGTTGTTAGAGGTGCTACTATTCTCCAATAATTCCTAACACACTTGTGATAATACCCTATCAACTCGAGAAATCCTCGCAGATGCTTTATGGATGTGGGGATTTTCCATTCCTTAATGTTTTTAAATTTGTTAGGGTATACCTTAACACCTTCATGAGATACAATATGACCCAGATATTCCACCTCTTGCAATATAAATAAATATTTGGAGCTTTTTGAATATAATTGTTTCTCCTCCAACAGTTTGAGCACCCTCTCAACATGTTGAAAATCATCCTTCCAAGACTTGCTATATATTAGTATATCGTCAAAAAATACTAACACAATTTTTCTAAGGAAGGATTTGAAAATGGAATTCATCAAACCTTGAAATGTATAAGGTGCATTGGTAAGGCCAAAAGGCATGACCAAAAATTGATAATGACCCTCATGAGTTCTAAATGTTGTTTTTAGAATGTCTTTAGTCTTCATTTTGATTTGATGATATCCTGAACAAAGATCCAACTTGGTGAAGTAAATTGATCCGTGTAATTCATCCAATAATTTATCAATTACAAGAATAAGAAATTTATCTTTAATAGTGAGCTTCTTGAGGTCCCTATAATTTGGACACATGCACCATGATCCATACTTCTTTTGAACTAATACTGCTTTAGCATATAAAGAATTTTAACTATGTTGAATTATACCAGCCTCTAGAATTTTTGTAGCCATACGTTCAATTTCACTCTTTTGGGCATAGGGATATCTGTAAGGCCTAATGTTTGGAGGAACACTTCCTGGAATCAAATGAATAGCATGATCATGATAACCAATAGTTGGGAGGCCTTTGGGAGTCTCAAATACCTTGGAATGATTTTCTAATACTTTTTGGAGATCTAGAGAAATAGATTATTTCAATGTGGGAAGCTCTAGTGAACATAATTGTGCAAATATGCCTCGTTGTTCTTTATTTAGAAGATTTTTCATTTGGATAGAGATGATTATCTTTCCTGGTTTCCCTGTGATACCCCTTAATTCAACTTCCTTTCCTTTTGAATAAAATTTCATGAATTGTTCTTGAAAATTAAATCTATTTTACCCAGGGATTGTAGCCATTAGACTAATGGTACAACATCAACACCACCCATTGGAATGGAAAGAATTGGGCTATTCAATACATATTCTCCCATGGATAGCTTTATATCATGGCACTTTCTCAAGTAATTTATGGTTCCTCCACATGCAACCATCACTTGAGATTCTAATGTTGGATATAGGAAGCAATTCAATTCCTTGGTTGTCTTACAATGAACAAAATTATGGGTACAACCTGAATCAATCAACACTATTACCTTTTTCTTCTTGATATGCCCTTATATCTTGATAGTTTGAGGAGTGGTAATTCTAGCCAATTCATTACAAGATATGGTTGGATTCATTTCTTCTTTCTCTACGGTTTGTTCCTTGTGTATATCCTTTTCTTTTGACGTTTCTTGTTCCTTTTCTTCCTCCTCTTCACAATCTAGGTAAAATAATTTCTTCTCTATGCAGTTACGACCTTTAGTGTATTTTCTATCGCAACTCTAACAAATCCCTTTTTCTCTTTTTTCTTCCAATTTTTTTGGTGTCAACCTTGTAGGTTGTGGAAGGCTAGGGGCAACAACACTTCCATCCTTATAATTATGAGTGGTAGGCTTCATTTTTTCCATAATTTTGCTTTCCATTTTTCTTGCCAAAATGAATGCCTTCTCCAATGAATCAGGTTCCCAAAGGTGAACCTCATGTTGGATGTTATCCTTTAAAGTCCCTATGATCATGTCAATCCTATGCTCCTCTAGAAATCTTTTACCCTTATATTCAATTTTTGGAAGTCCTCAATGTGCTCCATCATTGACCCCTTTTCTTTCATATTTATCAATTGGATTAAAAAAGTGTTGCTTTTTGTATCTTAATAATGTGTTATCATTTCATCCATAAAAATTTCCCAAGTGAAGATTTTTTTATGAGAGCAAACCTATCGATACCATACAAACTGATTTGGTTCCAAATATAAAGTTGTGATGCATAACTTTTGTGTATTTTTCACATTATGGAGATTGAAATATTGCTCCTTATGTAATATCCATGTTACGGTGTCCTTTAGGGTCAAAATTCCTCATATTGATCTTTGGAACATGGTGGTTCTTCGATCCAACATTACAGTTTATGAAATCATGATTAACATTTATTTTATTCTCGTCACGAGGTTCCTTTACTACCCTTTCACCCTTAGTAAGCATTTCTTGTAGAAACTTTGTCAAAGTTGTCTTCAAATCTTCCATCTTAGCTTCCACACCATACATTTTAGCTTCTACATCTTCCTTTAAACCATTTGTCTTAGCTTCTATTACTTTTTTCAGGGTGAATTTTCTTGCAATCAGTCTCGTAATTTTGATATATCATGTTGTATTCCTTCCTCTTCTTTGTACATCGTGCTAGATCTTTCAGGTTTCTTACTAGGTGTTTCCATTTTATTTTTTCGGGGCATCAATTAATGATAATAATTCTTCACTATGCCCTTTGAATTCCTTCAAACTAATTTTTCAAACCAAACTTATAAAAAAAAATTGAAAAAACTACACACCTTTTTTCACTTTGTAGGAGCTCGATATTGAATCTGTTCTATCTCTATAATTTCGTATCTCCAAGGTCAAAAATTTCTTCCTATAGTAGCCCTCTGAGACGTCTTTCTAAGCCTACAAGTCTAATCAATATTGGATTCTCCAAGTAAGAGTTATGTCAAATCTCCCACGGTAACATGATTATAGATTAGTTCACTAGAGCAATATTATATAAAGTGCCACGTGTCACTATTTCAACCTTAGGACCTATAACCAATACACTAAAAAATATAGGTTGTTGTCATTGTATAAATTCTTACTAAACTTAAATATGATGCTCGGAAAAAAAGTTATGACAAGTTTCCCCAGGTCGCCTGTTTGAGATATAATTTGGGATCTTGCAAAAAACCTAACTTCCTTGGATCATATCTCTGAAACTATAGCGATAAAATATCTAAAATTCAGACCCGTGGTTCGGAGAAATTTTGTATCAAATGGTTTTTTTTTAGCTTCCGAAACATCGCAAAAAAAAAGTTATAATGAAAATTCCACAATGACCTATTTCGAGTAGTGAAACCCTAGAATCCAGCCTCTCATACCAAATTTTATGAAACAAGCTTACAAAAAGATAGAAAAGATAGAGCAACGACTTAGAGATCAACCTCTTTGAGGGGGAAACCTTCTTTACATTACACAAAATGAAAAATTCTTGGATGATATAAATGACAAAACCTCCTTTCTATATATAGGAGTCTAAGGGGTCACAATGTAACCAAAGCCAACCTAACAATAATGACCTAAGGGCACAAAAATAACAATATTGGGATTCTATGGGGCACAATAATAATAATATGGGGACAATAGGGGAAAAAATAACAATAAGGGATACAATGAGAATAGTAATAAGGGAATCACTAGTATTATAGGGACCTAACATAGAGATGGAGACATAGAGGGACTAACAAGGGAGAGATGGAGATAAAGTGAGGGAGAGAGAAAAGTAGTGAGGAAAGAGAGAAGGAGAGGGAGATAAGGGTAACAGAGAGAGAGGGAGAGGAGGAGATTGTGGAGGAGAAAGGGAGGGAAAGAGAGATGGAGTTGGAGGAAAATATAAGGAGGGAAGAAGAAAGACATAGAGAGAGAGAAAGGCAGAGAGAGAGTGAGTGACAAGGGAGAGATGGAGAGAGAGTGTGTATGCTTGGGGATGAGATAGAAAGAAAAATAAGGAGAGATGGAGAGAAAGGGGAGAGAGAATGAGATATGGAGGGAGATAGTGACAAATTTGGATAACGGAGAGAGATGGAGAGATAGAGAAAGAGAGATGAAGGAAAATAGAGATGACCTGAGAGAGAGAAGGAGAGAGGGAGGGAGAGAGAGAGATGGAGTTGGAGGCGGGAGAGAGAGGGGGATGCAAGAAGAAAGATATATAGAGATAAAGGTGGAGACAGAAAGGGAATTACAAGGGAGATGGAGAGAGAAGAGGAGAGGAGAGTGGAAAGGGAGATAGAGGGAGATAAGGGGAAGAGAGAGAGGGAGGGAGAGAAGGGTAAGAGAGAGAGATAGAGCGAGAGGGATATGGAGATGGATAGGGAGGGAGATATAGATATCTATGGATAAATAATGTGTATTTTGCGAGATGATATAGAGAGCCAAAGAAGGAGAGACAGAGGGATATAAATATATAGATGGAATGGGGAGAGAGGGAAGAAGAGAGAAATAAAGAGAGGGAGGGAGGGAGAGATAGATATGAAGAGTGAGAGCGTGTGTATTTGGGGGGGTAATATAGAGAGACAAAGAAGGAGAGATGGAAGGAGATGTAGAAATAGATGGAGGGGGAGAGGAAGGGAAGAATATTTCTTGCACTAGATGCATTGATTTCAATGTATATGTTGATTTCTAATCCTATTTGATTTGTTGCACTATATTTATTGATTTCAACGTAGAATGTTAATTCCAAATCCTATTTGATTTGTAGCAATAGATCCATTTATTTCAATATACATTTTGATTTCTAATCCTAATTGATAACTTGCATTCAATGCATTGATTTTAGTGTATATGTTAATTTCTAATCCCGATTGATTGTTTGCATCAAATACAATGATTTTATTGTAGATGTTCATTTCTCATCCTATTTGATTTCTTGCATTACATGCATTTATTTTAGTGATGATGTTGATTTCTTATTTGATGTAACTAGATGTACAGTGTCTATTAATTTCAAGGTAATTATATTAGCATCATGCATTGATTTTAGTGTAAGTACAGATGAATTATTGACAACATGCATTGATTTCTATGCTACAGTAATTCAACCATAAATAAAATACTTGAATTTTCATCTCAAATAATTTTTTTTCTTCTTGAAACTCTAAACTAGTTGTAATTAACTACATTCTTATTATTCTCATTTTAAATGTTTCATATTGGATTGTAAAAAGTGTAACAAATAGAAAACACACACACACACACACACATAGCTCTTATAGATAAGCTAAAATGAAATAAAACTTATTTGTAACTTTTACATCTCCACATATTTTAAAATCAAATAAAACTTATTTCAATCATAAGGAATTGATTGAAATACTTGGATAGCTAGGTAAATTTAGGAAAGTTCATAACATTATATAACATTATAGAGATGCTAGCATATATTGTTGTTTACAAGATATCCTTTAAAATTGAATAAAATTTATTTCAATCGTACTTTTGTTTTTTAATTGAACATTGAGGTAAGGAATTGGTTGAAATATACTTAAAAGAGTTGGCCATGCAATGGTATATGGGTGCGTTGCAAAATTTCCCATATATAAAGTTTTTAAATTATAATATGGATCACTTTAGAATTCAAATAATTTATTTTTAAAATCATTATAATAACATACATGTTGATTGCACTAAAAGCCACTTTCTACAAGCCAATATGAAGCATACTTGCAGTTCTTTCCATGCTCAATATTGATGAAAATGGGAATTTTGGGGTTGCCCAAAATCCCAATTTCTTTAAAAAAAAGATCCTCCACCAATTCAACATTAGCATCATTAAATTCAATATACCCAACACCCTTTTACCGCCTAGAATTATCTTCAGAATCTTCCTCTGCCCTGCACGTTGTCTTCAACAAACATTTACATATAACAGTTAAACGATATTTAGATCAACAAGCTTGAACACAAAATTTAACTTAGTTATACAATACACACAGGCGTACACAATACTAGAACACGTTTCATATATATATATAGAACAAATTACATTCCAGGCTAAGGCATTTCAGCCTTAAAACCCATCTCACAATGGACTACATCTTGCTCACACACAATTTTACTCACAAATAAGATATATCTCTCACACCCTATCACATTACAATTATATAAGAATTTTAGGAAGGATCAATCCTATCCTCTCCTTATTTTCTCCACAAAAGCTTCATGCATGCACGCTTTAAATCTGCTTTATCCTTTTTAAATTTATTTTTCTCCTTTAAATCACGCTTTTCTTTTGTTCTGATCCTCTGGTCCAAGTTTGCTTGCTTTGTTGTTTATTGCTCCCGCATCAAATATTAACATGATACATGACACATTTCAGACTGTTTTATGTATCAAAGTGACTTGCATCGTAGTAATATTGTACTTATGTCATGTTATGACTAAACTCTTGTAGATGACCTCAAAATAAATACAATTGAATAAAATGTATTGGTTGTTTACAATATATATTTTAAAATTGAATAAATTTTATTCATTTTCATTTGTGTTTTAATTGAACCTTGAGATATCCAAATAAATTTAGGAAATTTTGTATTTAATTATATATAAAATGATAGAAACATATACCATTAATTGTTTTTTGGTATATTAAATTCCACTACATGACATGAATATCATGTTATGACTAATCTCTTATAGATGAGGTCACAAGAAAAAAATATTGAATAAAACTTATTTGATGTATATGAGACATCTTTTAAAATTGAATTTAAAGCTTATTTCAATCATATTTATCTTTTTTAATTAAACCATCATATATTTTAGTTAATGTTAAGTATAGAAGTAACTTTCATCAAAAATTAAGATTGTACTTATTTTCTTGGCCTATGAAACTAGAAACCAAAATTGTTATGTTTTTAAATAAAAGTTATACCATATAGGGAAAAAATAAACTAGTGAAATAATTTTAACAAATCCATAAAATTAAAAAATTAATGAACATACATAAATAATATTAATAAAATTCCATAAACTAAAATAATGAATGTATCAATAAACCATCCATATGAAAATTTATACAAATTTCAATTCTTACATGAACATCCATAAATCGAAACAATAAGAATTCATAAACTCAATAAATGTACATGTGTACATCCATAAACTATCCATGTATGAAAATATATAAATTTTGTATGACATGTGAATGTACCTTATGAAATGGACCTAAAAATATACAAACTATCCACTTTAGGTACTACCATAACTCCTATGTGAGTTTTTCTATGCAAAGTAAGCATCCATAATCTGACACTGCAATATAACATATTCAAATTCAAACTAATTAGATAATTATTTATAAAATATACACAATATGGAAATAAATGATTTTGAACCACTTTTTTAATTACATATATGAATCTACTAGCCTCACTCAAGTCCAAATGCAAGTCGTCTAGGATGAGGGTATGACAAATTAGGTTTCATGCTCCTGCATGTGGGTCAAAGATTGGGGCCTGTATTGATGGACCCGCGTCATCAATACCTCTATACCAAGCATCACACTCATGTGTTCACATCAATATGACATCTACTACAATTTGTATATGGGCCTATGTACTAAATTTCAAGGACAATTTATAATTAGCCTACAAATTAATTAGAATGCAACTTAAAAAAACGTAAATATTGAAATCTTAGGAATAAAAACATTTTCCTCAATATTTAGTCCATGTGGTTGTGCATAGTGACTCTCCTCTACATGAGTGTTATGAGGTGGTGGTGGAAGAAAATCATTGGAAACAAGCATTGGTTGAGGATGGCTTGGCTAATCCACTACCCCCTTGGATAACCTCATTAGTCGATCCATGTAGTCGGGTGTGTGTCTACATCTTAGCATGAACTCATTAATATAGATGAAATCTAATGTGAAATAAATTAATATAAATAATTAAACAGAATTTTATGATAAGAGTGAGAAGTTTCTTATCTATGTAACTGGTCCGTGTCATGGTGGTCGTACACCCTCCAAGTGTCATGGATGTCATCATGAACCGTACATGAATATGACAAAATATGGTCAACATGTAGACTCATGAGAAATGAATCATCATATAAAGGAAATGGTGGCAGTACGCTCATCCCTGCATCTAATACGACATGTGCATTAGCCAATGTGGTCTGCATGTTAGATTTAATGGTATCCTTAGACTTAGCATCAAGCTGTGATGAATCCTCTAAATCTTTTGGTAATACCAAACTCTAAGGCGTTAATTGAAATAATCTTGGATATGGTGGTACATTCCCAGGGTCACTACGAGCCCTATCACGATCATAGTTACATCCCTTTCTAGATCCATAAAACTTGGATCATGTGCTGGTGTAATTAAGCCTCATACGTAGCATGGACTTTGATTATATATGATTTGAAAAGTAAAGGGGAACCTCCTCATGGTGGACGAACTGGACCCAACATCCAATTAATTGATCATAAACAAAAGGGGTTGCATTAACATTCTTAAAATACCTTAGTGGAATCTTAATCCTCTGTATGCAATGTAGGATGTGACTATATGGGCCTGATCTTCGCTATGTCTCGATCAACTTATTGATGTTATCCAAAATCAAAGGCACACTACACCTAGTAGGTGAATTAGCAAGGGTTTTATCTAGCTCTCATGTGATCCATGTATGTTGGGGAGTCATAATTTAATGTGATATTAGTTATAGCATCGCTCCATAGAGGGATTGATGATTCACTGCAATCCTCAACTTCTATTGAGGGTCTACAAATCATGAACATAATTTAACATATACACTTAATAAAATAGAAATATAATAACATATACGTTAAATTCAAACACATTATTTGATGATGATTAAAAATCGAAGATAATTTCAATCATAAACACATAAAGTTTAAAGAGGATTTAAAAATGCACCTGCAATAGCTGAAGATGATCCAACATCTATAAGATGATCATCAACACACATAGAAACACTACCTTTTACAATCTCACCAGTATTAGATCAAGGATATATGAGTATAAATCACACTCTCGTTGGGCTATTGGATTTATCACAATCCCGTGCATGTATAACAGAACCGCCAACATTTTCAGGGTGTGCAGTTGCGAAGCGTGTAGGTTCTGACTCTACATATTACATATAATTCATATTTAATACTAATAATATAATATAAAAAATGTTGACTAAGCTATTAAATATAATACAAACTATTACATATGATATTTATAAAATAATCCAAGAAAAAAATGTTGACTTAGAAAGAATTGACAAGAAAACAAATTCTAAACTCAAGTAGAATAATCTAGCATGATGTCCTAAACATTAGAGTCTATTTTTTGATATTTTATCAACCAAAGTATTGAGTTCCATAGAAACATAGTCTAAAGAGATGATCAAATCTTCCTTCACATATTTTCTCATTTCTAATTATTACATTTTATTCACAGAGCATAAATGTGTAAATATATATGTAAAAAAATGAAATAAACCTATTTGAAAAATTAATAAAAATTCATTCAAACCAAATACACCAATAGGCTCTAAGTTCTTATAATGTTTAAATTTGACATATGAGGTGTACTAGGTGAAAGCACATGAAGACAATGTTTCTGGTATAACAGTATGTAATGAAACAATATGGTACAAATTAGAAAAGAGCCAAAATATTTTTATTCACTTTAAATGCACTTTTCAAGATACACTTAATGTATATATGAGTGATGCATTGTTGAAACCTGAACTTATATATATATATATATATATATATATATATATTAATATATATATATATATATATATATATATATATATATATATATATATAGTTTAAATAGTTATGCTATGTAAAATGTTGAGTTATAAATATATTATGTTATAGTTGTGTTGTACATGTTACATATGTGCAGATATATATGTGTGTGTGTGTGTGTGTGTGTGTGTTGTGTGTGTGTGTGTGTTAAATAATTGTAAAACTATTGCTATGTTATATATATATATAGATACATATATTTGTTTTTTATAGTTAAAAAATAGTTAGTTTTATTTATAGAGTTATGATATGAACTATAGTTAATAAGTATAATTTATATATTTATATGTTATATATATAGAACTATAATATATAGCTATGTGATGTTATAGATTTTATAATAGTTAAATATATACAGTTAATATGAAATATATAGTTAAACTAATCGTTATATATATTATATATATATATATATATATATATATATATATATATATTATAATTTAATTAAATGATATTAGAAATGGACTTTTTAACTTCAACTATAATATTTTAATTAAGTAAATAATTTTTTGAAGTTTATCATATTATATTTATTATTAAAAAATATTTAAAATATAAATTAATTTAAATTTAAAATAATTAAAGAAAATCAAATTTCTTATTTGATAAATAGAGGTTTATCCATGAGCAATCATATCATCATGTCAATCTCAAACTCCAAATTTATTTATTTATTAGTTATAGAATCGTTGTTTTTCTGTTTTGAAGCTTTTCTTAGTCGATTTTCGGTCAAATTTGTTTGAAATTTAAAATGCATTTTAAATAACAAAAAATCATAATTTTTCTAAAAATTATTCCACTAAATTTCTAACAAAAAAAACTCTAAAACCTAAAATAATTAGAAAATAAAGTTTTTATCGTTCAACATTAGAAAAATTCATAATAAACATGTTACAATTGCAAGTAAGAAAAGAAATTAAAACCTAAATTATAGTTCTTTTGGTGGTTTTGAAACGTTATCATGGTGGTTTTTTGTGATTTTCAAGTTTGTTTTTTGTGGTTTTAAAGGTTATTTTTGTTGTTTTCCATGGTTTTTTTTGAAGTATTTTTTTCGCAGTTTTCTAAGTTAGTTTTTTTTTTGTTTTGAAGGGTTCTTTTCTTTCTTTTGTGGTTTTCATGGTTTTGGTATGGTAATTTTTGTTTTCAAATTAATTTATTTCATTTTGAAAGAAAAATTAAATAAAAATACAAAAAGGATAGGAAACTTACAATGGCTTGAGCCTCTAGGACATTGGCTAGGTTGTTGGGGAGGTTGGTTGAGTTTCTCCATGTATGAATCCCTCGTGTTGAGCTTTAATTCTTCGTCGAGCCCTACAAGTCTCGGTTGAGCTCCCATTTTCCCCATTATCTATGGAAAAATGTGTTGCAGAGACTATGGTCGTGCCTGTTAATATGTAATAAGCACTCGATCGAGCTCATATTTTCAAGGTAAACAAAAGCCCAATTAAGGGCTTGTTTTTAATTTTCATTCGAGCTAACTTTTTAGCGATCAAGGAGCTTGATTGAGAACTTAAAAATGGATAGATTGACTACTTAAACTGGCTCAATAAAGCTTTCTTGTATCACCTAAAATGTGCTCTCCCTTGAAAAAAAGTGTTAAAAACTCCATGCTTTTGCCTACTGCTTGTGCGGGTTCATGTTCAATGGATACATTTAGGGGAATGTGGGAATATAGAGGTGGATTTTCATCCTTGATGTCATCATTTAAAGAAGAAATTGGAATAGGAAGAGAAGGTGGCAAAAATGCAAAATATGGCTCATAGAGTAAAGAGGTCACAATTTCCAAATAAGGCTCTTAGCCGAGGAGATTTTCATCAAATTCAACACCTATTTTAATGGCTATTTCATTAGAGATTATTATTTTACATCTTTAAAATATTAAAAAAAATATACTTCTCATTTTTTAGGTTGTATATTTTTCCTTGTTTGATTGAGAATGTGATCCCATGCTACATTACCAAACATATACAAGTGGCTTACATCTGGCTTGATCTTATTCCATGCTTCTTCTAGTGATATATAACTCGGAAGCATTGGGGGAGTGAAATTTACTATGTAAGTTGTAAACTTTATTACTTTTGTCCAATAATGAAGAATTAATCCCTTAGATTGAATCACACAATTAGCCATTTCCTTTAATGAATGATTCCTTCCTTGAGCAATACCATTTTTCTATCATGTATATGGAACAATATGTTGCATTTAAATTCCATGTGTAATGGAGTAAGTTGTGAATTTATTTTTGATATGTTCTCATCCATTATTTTTTCTTAACCCTTTAGTTTAATGTCTATATTATTTTTCTACAAGGGCCTTGTCATGGGGGCCTCACTGGGGTTGCAATACCATACCACACATGTCCATATTAGGAGATATATATTGAGTAAAAAGTGACATAATATATTTATCATATAATAGGGGCTGAAGGGTTTTTATATTCAAAGGCATAAAAAAATGGAGCTCAAAGTTGACAAAAAAATATAAAGTGGTATAAAAAATGTTAATGAAAAATTAGATACCTATAATATCTAGTGATATTCATGTTTTTTAAGTTGGGGAGGTGTATTGGGTTTGTATTGATAGGGGGTTGAATAAATTTATTTTTTATAGGTATTTTCCAATATGTAGTCAAATTACCGGAATTGTTTAGTATGTCACAAATGCATGTGATATGTTAGAGGTTCATTGAGTCAAGCCCCATGAGCCTCGTAGGCTGAGAACATGTCAAAAAATTTCATGTTATGTTTTAAGAAATAAATCAAAGTGAATTTAGAGAAGTCATCCATGAAGTACCCAAACCCAAAGAAATAAGGAGAATAAAGTGTACCACGCACACTATCAACAAGTTGTAAAGGGTTTGAGGTGTGCTAAGAGTAATGTTTCTCAAAACTATCCAAATGATATTTGATGAGAACACAACTAGGACAAATGTGATTGCTACAAGAAATAAGAGGAAGAAACATTGCCATATTTTCATTACATAGCTGTTACAATGAGCAATAGTTTAAATGACCAAATATCACTTGCCAAAAATTGCTTAAGTTATTAATATACATAACGAAAACTAAGGAAAAATATGATGACACGGAGATTTAAAACTTATTCAACTGGGTAATATCCAAAACTATTGTAATGAGAAGGACATGATTAGGATATTTTAAATCCTTAATTACAAATTGGTGAGGTGAAATCTCTTTTTTTTACATCAACCTAAATGAGTGATATGATAAACTAATAGAAGGTCACAAAAAGTCTTGGAAGGCATAATACATCATTAAAATGAAAAATATCTTCTTGAATTGTTCTAAAATTAAATACAGTAATAGATCTTAATCATCAATAAAAATTTGTTTCATTAGAGGAAATTTCAGCCTAAAAGTTCCCATGAAATTTTCATGTAATTTCCATGTCATAATATGTAAACCAATCAAAACCATTTAAATCTAAAAAATAATACATGTAAATATTTTGGAGCAAAAATAAGAAAATGACCTATAAACTAATTTGGATATTCCATGGAGCAATTCATCACAATAGATCTGATAATATTATATCTAAAATACAAAATTCAACACTATTAGAGTTTTCTTGGATTTCTATATTTATAGATTTTACTAGAAATAGTGAATGCATGCAAATAAAAATTATGCAGAAAATAAAGAAAAGAAAAATAAAATCTCACACACACATAAGACATAAGATTTGCAATGGGAAGCACTTTCAAGAGAAAAACTCAACTAGAAGGTGAGGTCACTCTGTTATGTTTATCTATCTAGAAATATCGTTATGAATATAAAAGAGTATGGTCTATGGCCCGTGGGCTACTACACTGCATCTATTCTCTGTTTTTGTTCTACCTCCTATCCCTCTTGGTTATTTTTTCTCATATATGGAACAAATGCACTCGAAAGAATGGAATGTCTCTACCTTCTAGTGGCTTGGTTATAACACAACTCGACAACGTACTAGTGATTAAGTTTGACTACCCTAACTCTTAACCAAAGTTACAATATAGACTCTTCTAGAGTATTTTACATCATAATAATGTGGCTAGCACATTTTCCATGAATAATGGGTATTGGTGCAACATCCTCCAGAATTAAAGGCGAGAAAATAGGAAGGTCAACTTCTCAGTGTCATAACTTTCACATATGAATTTTGATTGCCGCATTGGAGAGATATGTGTGTGTAGAATAAAATGTAATGGTGTGGTAGTAAAGAGACAAAGTTTTACCCCCAAAAAGATTTTTTTTGATGACCCAAAATGCTCCTGGAAGGTTGCATACCGTGTTTTGTCAAATAGGGTCGTGCTGCTAAAAATTGTCCCATGAGTTGATTCCTCCACATTTTCCACTCTGAATGCATCGAGATGGATGAGAAACAATATAATGATCTAATTCAGATAAAAAAACTACTTCTTTTAATTGTATTTTTTGCTTATCTCCTTAGATATTTACTGAAATTTCTATTGTAGACACTTGTTGAATGCATAATTAAATTCCACCTCTAACAACTACCCATTATGCATACTATTGAGAAGAACAACATTGATAAAAATTGAAGATACATTTAGAAAGAGTGTTCAAAACACTTTTTTAATGTATCCTTAATTTTTATCATTGTTGGTCTTATAAAAAATATGCATAATGGGTACTTGTTGGAGGTGGAATTTAATTTCCCATCCAATGAGTGTCTACACTTGAAATTTGAGTAAACCTATAAGGATATAAGTGAAAAATGCAATAAAGAAAAGTAGTTTTCTTTTTTTCCCTCTAAAATTCATCTCTTATTTTATTATTTTAACTATTATTTTAGTTATTTTTCCTTAGGAGGCCACTTTGAGGTTAAAAGTTTATCTAATGGGTGGTAAAATAATTAAAAGTATAAAAATAGATTTATCATTAGTGATATGATCAACTGATCCAAAATCAATGAGCCAATCATAAGAAGAATTAGAGGTGATATTGAGGGCGAAACCAAAAGCAGAAAGTGCATGTCCATGAGAAGAAGTGTTAGAGAAGAATCAAGATTGATGTTGTGCTTCTTCATTTCTACTTCCAAGGCCTCCATATTTTCAAAAAAAATCTACTCCACAAGTTCATCTTTCTCATAATACTTACAATATCTATTAATCTTCTTGTTCTTTGATTTTGGTCCTTTTTCACCATTAAAAGTAGAAGTTGGATGAGACACTTTGGAACCCTTATTTTTCCTATTGTTGCACGCATGTTTCTTCTTTGGAAGCTTCGTTATATTTCTTTTTTAGGCCACTAAGGACTCCTTAAATATACCTACAATGTTAATCACTCTAATATACTACAGCTTGTCTTATTCCCTAATTAGAGAGACAAAGATATTCAAGATAGGGTTTTTGATAGACATCCCCCATACCTTCTTTAGTGAAATTATAAGTTTTGAACCTTTTTATTTAAACTTCATATATATTTTTGAAAAAAATAGAGATAAAAACAATAACATACATATAATACAAAACAATTTACCCTAGAAAGCATTAACTAGGAAAACCATCACATGTTTGAGTCACACGTCTCTTCTCTTCATTTTCTTAAATTAAGTATATATAATATATTATTTGCGCAATCCATGTCATCCAAAACCCTATTCCGGTAATCTAAATTTGGTCACAACCCTAATCCCTCAAGTAAGAAGATATTACAATAGCTCAAAAAAGCATTGGCAAAACAAAAAGCCAAAAATAGGTTAAAAACAACCCCACTTTTTTTCAATCCAATGAAATAATATAATTCATTCGTAATAGCTACATGATTTCTAGTTGAAGGGGTCTATGTATTTCAAGGAATGTAATATCTACATCCTTGGGGGGCATGAATTTTAGGGATAATGTATTATCGTTCCAAAAGTGTTTTCTTTTCCAAACTATTTACTGCTTCCCACTTCATTTTTATTTATTGTTTCAGAGGTATTTGTAGCTGAAAGGATCTATATGGGCGGGGCCACTATAGATTTTACCAAAGACACCATATTGCAATCAAGGGTACAATAGTCCAAGCTTTGAAATTGAAATCACTCTTTGGAAAATTAATATATAATTAGATCAACATCCTATGAACCATATCTCATACCCTAATGAGTATGAATTCCTCAAAGTTATTTTAAAGTTAACCTAAACACAAATTTGATAGGAGCCAAATATAGGGTTGAAAAACTTTCCCAATTTTTGGAAAATAAAATTTCCTTAGGGGGATATAATGTGTTCTTGTGCTAGCGAAGAAAGGATAAGAAAGGAATTTTATTAACGAATATCAAGGAATTTTATCTATATAAAAAAGGATAACTAGGAGGTAATATTAGTCGATAAATACTCTAAACATGATGACAAAATAACCAAGGTGTCCTAAAAAATCCCAAGTGGCTCTCCTTAATATTTCCATAAAGAAAACCATGCTGATAATTGGAACCAAAAATTCTTGGTTAGGTTATGCATAAGATAAACTTAAATAGAACCCTCCCAAAAAGTTCCTTCATATGGAGCTTTCTTAATATTTGTTTCGCAAGCTATCACCTTTAGAATTAGAAAAAATAAAAATAAATGATCAAAATATGCTTCATACAAACAATCAGTAGCTAATGGAATTCCTTAAGAAAAAAATCCGAAGAGTCTTCTACTTTTACTACAATATCACTTATACCTCTGAAACAATTATCCATGAATACAAAATATGCATACATGGTGAGTACCTCTCAAACATACCAAGTAAGGAGCAACTATTTGCATCCAAAATTCAACCTAATTAAAACTTATAATAATAGCATAGAAATTTTCACCTAAATAATTTGGCCAAAGAAACGAGCATGTGAGGGGCTTGACAATATAGTTAATATAGACTTTTAAAAAGGATATAATAGAATGCGTTGATCTATTTCTGGATTAGAAACAACAATCCTTCTTAGCATGAAAAATGTCAAATTCAATTATAAAATTACATGGAATAAAAAATAAAATAAAAAATCAATATCTTCGAGGCCCATAAATCCCATGGGAAAACCATAGAACAATTGGTCAAATATACTACATTAATTAGAGAAATTTGTGAGTGCTAACTAAAAATTTGTATTGGTAAAAACTCATATTAAAATTTTACTCAACCAAAATATAGGTCTTCTCATTTTGTAGGTTGAAATATTAGTTAGTAAAATTTATACAATAAAAAGTTCATATTCAAATTTTATAGAAAAAGTATTTAAAAATGAATATAAAACATCAATTTATAAATTTATAAATTAAATAAAATTTTCAATTAATTTATCACATAAAGAAAAAATATATATGTAATAGGGTAATTTTTAATTTATATTTTTACAATTACAAAATCTCCTTATATCCTTTCCACTTTAACAACACACATTTTTACATTATGTTTCACAAATTAATTGTCCATGACATTTAATACTCATTGCACCGAGAAGCACTCTACATACGAGTATGGGGTAGATTTGTATGCATTAGATGTCATATGTGTAGTTGTAGAATTGTAGCCATTAGATGTTAGATGTGTGAGTGTTTAATATGTGACTATTTTTTAAAGGTCTGGCTCATAAGTATTCATATGTTATGTAAACAAATTGATTTTGTCGAAAACCATAAAATAAGAAAATTTTCGAATAAAATAAATAAAAAAATTAATAATTAATAATTAAAATAAAATTGAGATAAAATAGTAAATTTACCGGAGATTGTTGGGCTCCAATTTTTTACAATGGATGGTTTTTCCGTTGTAGTCTTCTCTAATGGTCAAACTACATAAATAAAATAAAATAAAAATTTGAGTTGTTTTTAAGTGCGAACTTTTGGAAAGTTTTCCACTTTATTTTTTATCTAACTTTGTAGAATGCGACATGAATCCATCGAAATCACAAGTTTGACACGTAAATTTTTCACAACTGAAGTTCCCTTCGGGGACTTTAAGGGTGTTGAATTCATATATGAAGTCAAAAAACCAATTTAAGCAACACAAATTGAGATTTAACCACAATTTGTTCCCCCTAATTTTAGCCAAAAATCCACGAGAAATTCCAAACAATTCACACTTAAAGACCACTCCATAAAAAAATAATAATTAGTAATATTAGTAAAACAAGTTGTCTTTACTACGAATTTTTGGAAGCTTTTCCGGTGGGTTTTTCTGGTCTAATTTCTCTAAAATTCGGCAGGAATTTATTGAATCACAATTTTGATGCTAATAGTTTTTAGGGTTATGGGTCCATATATAGACTAAAAACACCAGTTTAAATAATGTAAATCAAAATGTCACCTCAAATACTTCTGCTGGATTCCGGCACCGGAAACTCCAAAAGGTCGCATTAAACATAACTCCTTAATAAAATTGACATAGAATGGTAAATTTACCAGATGTTTTTTGGCTCATGTTTTTTGCAAATGATGGTTTTGAGCATGGTATTCTTATTTAATGTTCAAATTACAAAAATAAAATAAAATAAAATTTAAATAAACTAAAAATTAATAACTAATAATTAAAATAAAATTGAGATAAAATAGTAAATTTATGGGCTTTTGGGCTCCATTTCTTTTAAAACCCATAGTTTTCCCCACGATATTATTCTCTAATGTTCAAATTACATAAAAATTAAAGGAAAATTAAAAAATAATAATAATAATAAAATTAATAATATAAATTAAAATAAAGCTGAGATAAAATTGTAAATATATGGATGTAGGCTTTTGGGCTCCAAATTTTCACAACCCATTTTTTTCTCTATGTTATTGTTCTCTATTATGTCTATTTAAAGGTATTACTTTCTAATTTGAGACATTCATTGCAATAAAATATTTTAGTGAGATCAAAATAAATCCTAATTTCCATAACAAATATGGTAACCCTGAAAAATTTTCATATCCGATTTGGCAAAGAAACCCACTCAATAAAAGCACACTACATGAAGGATTTATAGTTGCGGATACATGAAGGATTTATAGCCTTTACAAATTAGATTTTTCCATTGTGTTTTGTACATTTTTCATTTTATTTTTAATGTTTGAAATTATACTCTTGAGTGTGATGAGAAAAAGGGGCATGGAAAAATAAAAATCTGGCGCATGGAGTCGTACAATTTTTTTATATTTCTTGTCTCCACTAAAATTATTAGAGTTTCTCAGTTTAGACTATGTGAACTGTTAGCTTTAACCTTTGCATGAAAATCACTCAATTATGTCTCTTAGATGCTCATAACAACTTAGTTTAGATACAATTGTTATTTAGTTTTATTTAGGATATCAAATAATAACATTAAAAATAAAATTAAACCAAGGATAGTTAATGTCCCCAAATCTTGCAAAGATAGAGTTATATACTTTTATTAAGTTTTACAGTATAACATAGGAGCTCATTAGGTTTTACTTTCTAACAACAAAACTTCAAGTATATTAACTTAACTCCTAAGCTTATATATATCAAACCAGCCTAGATCCATCTTAACTTTAGTTCTATTAAGTTCCAAGAGGGATAAAATCTCTTGATGTGCAAACATTTCCTCAAGTTTTGCACTCGTAAATAGGTTTTCACCACGAGAGGTTTGATCCCTCTTTGCGCTTGATAGTTCCAGAGTTAAGATGAATATAGTCTAGTTTTCTTCACAATGATTAATTTAGTGTTCATTACATTAGGGTTACACTAGGAGATGATTATAAAAGTAAAACCAATAAACTAAAATATATATTGTTAATTATTATTATTTATTTACATTTTTGGTTAAAATATTTAGCTTTATTAATAATTAATTTTACATCTTTAGTTTTTGATTATTTGATAGGTGATCAAATAAGTGGTAGAAAAATTTTGGATGATGATATAAATTTAGCTAAATATTATTTTTCAACCAATTTTAAATACATTTTAATCAATAAATATTTTAACATTTTTTTATGGATATAATTTTGAAATAAAATTATATTATATATTTTTTATGTAGAAATAAATCTAGCATTCAAAAACTAAATTTTATAGATTACACAACTCAAATTTATAATGTAAAAAATTTATTTAATTTTGAGCAAAATTAAAAATAATAATAACAATAATAATAATAATAATACTGAATTTATTGAAAAACCGAAGAACAGTGGAGAGAGGTAGTGTCTGGAGCAGAAGTTAAGTGTTGGGCAGCATGGAGTGGTGAGAGGGGGGGAAGTCCCACACCCTCCTACTGTCAGGTAGTCTTCAATCGATTCAAGAAACCTATGGAGGATGAAATGGAAATTTTAGGAGGAGGGAAATAGGAAAACAAGGGTACAGAAGGGCAGGAAAATACACAGGAAGAAGTTAGAAAAGAAAAAAGAATAGAAGGAGAGAATCAGAATGCGGATACCAAAAATTGAATTGGACCATGTAAGCCTAGTGCAACTATCACACCTAGGGTGGTGTTAAGTGATCTAGCGCTATAGGCGCATAGGGAACACATGGAAACTTACGTAGTGATTTGTAAATTCATGGGGTGATGGCCAATGGAGAAGGCTTTACAGGCATGGATAAAGAATCATTGGAAACCCAATTGGGATATAGATCTACACCTTCGATCAAAGGGTTTCTTCACTATAATTTTTACTAACATTAAGGATAAAGTTAGCGTGAATGAATGAGGGGCCTACTTCTATGTTGTCGTAGGCCTCTATATGCGACCTTGGGTGATGAATTTTGTCTTAGAGTGCGATACGTTCACTTCGGTCCTGATTTGGGTAAGGATCTACTCCTTACCACTAGATTATTAGCAGCCAGAATCATTAAAAGCAATAGGAAATAAACTAGGGAATTTTGTTAAAATATTAGAGGCCACTAGACGAGAAAACTATACCTCCTTTGCCCAGATTTATGTAGAGATGGACCTCTCAAGAGCTCTACCAGATGAAGTAATTTTGTAATTTTTTGATGAAGAATGGGTACAAGCAGTGCACTATGAGCATGTTCCTTTTAGATGTCGCAAATGCCATGAACATGGTCATCTATTTAGGGATTGTCCCTTAAACAAAATGGAAACCAGAACTAAAGCTACCTCAAGGAAAGAAATGGAAAGCTTTAGAAAAATGGGAAACAAAGGTAAAGGAGGGATAAAGTACCAAAAGAAAATCAATGAGGAAAAGTAGCCAAGTCAAAATTGGTACAAGGTGCTAGAAGAAGAAGAGGAGAAAGATAGTGCAAATGATACTATGGAGGTAAGCCATGTGGAGAAGGAAAACGAAGTGAGTATGGAGGACACACAAGACAACAACCAACAAAAGGGGGATCTGCTGAACACTATGGAACTTGATAGGGACCAAGAGATGACCCCGAGCGAGGTGGTAACAGAGGATCATGAACTACATCATATTCTTGATAGGGAGCATCTAGATCTGGAAAATTTCTTGGATCATGGAACCACCAAATGAATGGATTCGCTACCACAAGAGGAGTTCAATAGAGTGCAACAGTTTTTCCTATGGAGAACTTAGGCAAAAGGTTGGGGAATAAAAAGAAACCATGATAGTCAAGAGAACAAAGGTAGAATCGGGACTAGCTCCAAGGAACCCAGGCACGAAAAGAGGTAGGAAAAAGTAGAATGAGCTACTGATAGAGTTTGGAAAACTAATGATTGATTCAGGTAAAATGAAAGACCTGACTAGTTACTCATTTAAAAATCTTTCTTAATGGAGCTCACAACATGGAATATAGGGGTCTAAGGAGTAAAAGGAAACAAATAAATCTTAGAAGTAAAATGAAAGAAGAAAAACCAGATATGATTTTTATCCAGGAAAAAAAATGTTCAGTAGAAAAAATAAGAGAAATACACAACAAATGGCTGACTAAATATGAATATCTAAAAGTTAAATAAGACAAAACAATAGGAGGAATTCTCACACTTTGCAACCCTCAGAAGTTAGGAATCCTAGATGCTTCCTATTTGTGGTGATTCAACCTTTGGGGGACAAGGAAGTTTATTTAATCACAAATGTTTATGGTCCATAGAAGCCTAAAGACAAACTAAGACTCTCACTTCACTGGAGGATCTAAGAGACAAACATTTAGGCAACCCATGGATTTTGGGAGGGGACTTTAATATGTTTAGGTCCCCGTAAAAAAAAACGTGGAACTATATCACTAGGTAGAGACTCCATAGCATTTCAGAATTTTATTAACAATATGAGGCTAGTAGACACAAAGACAAGTAATGGCATCTTTACCTAGAATAAAAAAAGAGGAGGAGAGTCACAGGTGACCTCAAAACTAGATATATTTATTATCTCACAGGACCTTATCCTAACAGGCCTTGACTTGTCAACGATGATACTCTATTTTGGTGGCTCGGATCATTGACCTATTCAACTTGAAGCGTCCTATATAGGAAATCCAAGAAACAAACCTTTCAAGTTTGAAAATATTTGGCTTACTCATCCGAACTTTATCAGCAATATTGAAAAATGGTGGACATAGGAGATGGAAGTTTACGGCACTAAAGTGTTCCTCCTCCACAAAATATTGAAACATATCAAAAACAAGCTTAAAAATTGGAATAATAATGAGTTTGGAAACATTTTTGAAGCAAAAAAAGTGGCAGGAGAGAAGCTACATGAAATTCACCAGATGCTCATTACAGAAGGCTTCAACATGGGAAGAAAGGAACAAGCTGACTACCATCAACAGGAATGTGAAGAATTAAGTAAACAAGAAGAAATATTCTGGAAACAAAAATCAAGGGTTCAATGGTTAAGATAAGGAGAAAGGAACACAAGGTTTTTTAACAAATCTACCATGGATCATGTTATCACCGAGGTTGTTCCCTTTAACTCCGAGGGAATACGGTCGAGGTAACCACTAACCAATCTTTGGATTACAGCTTCTAGCCCAGCTGTAATAAGAGAGGGCTCTCTCTTTAAGGTTTGTCTCTGTTCTGTGGAGATTTTAGGCTAGTTATGAAGTAAGGGTTTTGGTTTATGTTTGGTTGGAAGGATGTCTTTCTGTACCTAAAGTGAAAATCTGCAGATAATGTTAGTTCATTGGGCAATGGAGTCTATGGCTACTGGTTGTTGAAATCTTGAGTTTAAGCAGCTGGGATTACAGGGCCATTTAAATACTTCATAAAAAAAACTTGAAATTATGATGGTGAAATGTAAACAACCAATGAAAAGCAATTAAGAATTTTCCAGTAAGTTGGGGTGTGAGAAAGAGATATATTCCTCAGGAGAAAAACTTGAATTCCTGAAACAATAATCATTGTGAAAGATATAGCATGAAAGGGTAGAAATTAAGAGTTACACCTTTATTACTATAACTGAAGAAAAACACTTATAATAGCTTAGATTGAGTTCAGGGTAATCTTTGATTGAATCCTGGAACTATGCTTTTTCCTTGCCATTAACTGTAAAGCACAGAAGCATGAAAGAGATATGAATGATAACAAAACACCTAACAAAGAGTTGTAAGGAAAAACTCATTGTGCCATGAAATACGCAGGAATCCTGTAACTTTCAGCTAAACACCACAATGCATCAAAACAACACAGAGCTTTGGAAATTCCACCGCCTTTGTATTACTTCTCTGAGAATTTACAGTGAAAGAACTATAGAAAAGATATCAATAACATTCAACCCCTGCAAACTCATGCGAGGGGGAATATATAGAAATGTTTCATACAAAATATCTCAGGCATTGAGTCATCTGAGAAATAAAATATCTTCACCAACTCGTACAGAAATAGTAGATAAGAAGTTATTACAGCTTTCAATACAACATAAATGCTCTTTAATTCTATCAGAAGATTTTGACCTTTGGAGGTCACTGAGTCGGTTGAGCGCTTTGTTATAACTGATGAATGATGTTTCTGTGCAACTCTGTCCTCCTGTAGCTTTTCGGCCCTGTCACCTGTGACTGCCAGTGCTGCTGTGGTGGCCGAATGGTTTTGCTGAGTTGGCTCAGCCTCTTTCTGCTTACATGCTGACATATCAAAATTTTCCTGTGCATGACAACTTATATATTTTAATGGAAAAAACGTAGTTACTGGCTCTGGTTTAGTAGTAATTGAATCAATCCATTCGAGACTTCCTGTGTGGGCAATCGATGTCTCAAAATTGCCTCTATAGTCTCATCTTCTTCTGTATATTTATAGAAATTGGGAGGCGCATCAAACAAGTGATTGATTTCATTCATGATAAAAAAATAAGCTCTCTACCCTGTTGTAGAGAGTCTGTCTTGATGTTGGCCCTGATTCTGCTGAAGTACTGGGCTTTTCTGCAATCTGATTTGTAGCAAAGGTGTTGACCCTCTTGGCATAATTTTCATGGGAAAGTAGTCTTCCTGAGGTGCCCATCAAGCTAGGAAGATCTCTATTCTGTAATGCTATAAATTTGTCCATGAATTTATTGATGTTTGTCTGCATATCCTGGCTTCTTCTCTCTAATGTTTGTACCAAGTTTCTTAGTGTCAGGACCCTTTTGACCATCGAAATGGTCTCAGTCCTGTTGGCAATTGCCATTTTGACCAGCTGAGAACTTGTTCTGTAATTAAGCACATTTATCATTCTGGTGGAAGCCTCAGGCATACTGCCTAGAGATGCCCTTGCTCTTTGGATTTCCTTATGTGCTTTTCCAATGAGACCCATCTGCTCATGAATGGCCTCAATATATTCCCACTGCTCTGTGATGGATTGGCCAATATTGGCCCATAGGACTCTCTTGAGCTCAGCTGTTACTTTATCAAGTGTGAGCTCTTTCTCTAGCTCATTTATCCTCCTTTTGAGAGTCTTTATTTCTCTTTCTCTCTCAGCTACGTTTTGCTTGGATTTATCATATTTTTCATTGAGCTTAGCCAAAGTTTCTTTGGCTTGATTCAGATCTGTCATTTGTGCCTCCAAGACCTGAATTTCATTCCTGAGCTTCTACATATCAAGAATTTCAGCCTGCTCTGTTGTTGGTGTTGAGGTAGAGGGTTCTGCTTGCTCTGTCTGCTGAATAGGAGGGGCAGTGGTTTGAGGAGCTTCTTCCAGTTTGATTGTTTCTGGAGGGGGCTGAGAAGTTTGGCCTGCCTCTTTCTGTTGCAATGCTGCCTGAAGTGCAGCCTCTGATTCCTCCAACTTTCCTTGTGTTTGGATGAGTTGTTTATATAGTGACACCAACATAGCTACTACATCCTTTTCATGTCTCAGTTGGGAAACTTCTTCAATTTGGGGATGAAGAGTTGCTGGGATCTTAATCATTTTCCTTAATGCTGCCATATCAGCATGCCTTAGCTTCAACAGCTCCTGCACTGCTTTGACATCCTTAGGATCATGCCCAAGCTCTATTATAATGTCCTCCAAATCTTTGATCCTATTGTCCTTCGCTTGAGAGGATGCTCTTTCCAACTCAAGTTGTGCAGTTGTATTATTTAGGCTATTTTCTAGCCTGTAGTTCACCAATGTTTTGTCTGCCAAGGAGGCATATACCATCTCACCCGTTTGCTTGTGTAATTCAATCTGATCCATCGGGTGGATGTCCTTAGCAAGGACCTCAAGGTTGGTCCTGATGTAATCGGCAGCTGATTGTGGCTGTTGCACGACTAGCATGAAATGGCTCATAATCATCTTGCCCACATGGACATCATAAGCAGACATAAGTCTTTGCTGGTTGGTGGGAGCCATTTTCAACAAATGATTATATAATTGTAACCTTATGGGCTCATTCCTCTTCTTTATTTCCATGAACTACTACTTGATGCTCTATTCCCCTCCTCTTTGTTGGCTTGAGGAGCTAACTTCTCCTCCTGCTGTCATCTCTTGTTCCTACTGGAAGGAACTTGCAGAGGCCTCCATGCTAGGTGGGCCCATGCCCAAAGATTGCCCTATTGGCATTTCTTCTTCTGAAAAAGGGTTCAATCTTTCCCTCTTTTCCCCTTGAGTTGTTGATGTTGTGAGGGGAGTCTCTCTGTCCCTTTTCCTGCTTATGTCCTCCTTTTGAGGGGTTTGGAGGACTGAAGCTTCAGCTCTTGCTTCTTGCCTAGGAGCCACCATTTGTGCTGGTTGTTGCTCAGTGACCAGTGGGGCCTCTGCTGTTTGCTCTTCTTGCACTGGCCGCTCCTTTTCTTGTTGTTGTACCTGTTGTTGTTGTTGTACCTGTTCTTGCTGTACCTGTTCTTCCTGAAGTGGCTGTTATAGCTCCATTTCCTTCTCCTCGCCTTTGCTGGAGGTTTGATCTATAGTTTTGACTACCTCCTGATGTGCTGTGGAGGATGAGGCAGCTGCTCCCACTTGAGGGCTTGTAAGAGAAAATACCCGTGCAGGAAGTTCTAAGTCAGCCATCTTTAGGAGATTTCTTCTTGCTATTTCATTTAGTTCTTCTTGTAAGACAGGTTCCTCTAAGGTGCCTCTCTTACATTTTGTTTGATTTGCATATTGTTCTATGTGAGGCAACCTTACATGGTCATAACTGGACAGCCTATACTTGACCGTTCTTAAGGTTATGAACTGATTGGGGTCATAAGGTTTCCAGAGGAAACTCGTCTTTAAGCCAGGGCCTTCTAGCATTCTGTCTTCCTCTTGCCAGCCTTCCTCTCTTTTGTTTAAAACAAAGTGGCCAAATTGGTTTTTTACCTTCAACTGTGCTTTCTTGCTTTTGTCTGAAAAGTTCTTCACATCAACATTCCCAAACTGCCTGAAGTATTCAAGGGCAAAAAATCTCATGGGCACATATTTGGGCAGTCTGTATGGGGGTAACTCACAACCATATATTTTAATAACGGTGTGGTTTTGGTAAAAATACCAATCCCCAATGCTGTATACCTTGGACAACTGAAGGATCCTCTGCATCTCATCGGTTAGTCTTGGAGGAGGTGAGCTCAATAACAGAGACATGGCTGGGTGGATGAAAAGGTCTATAAACTCACACTAAGTGTATGGAGAATAGGCTCTGCAGTGAAAAACTGAGGTCCAGTACACTGCTGACCTTGGATTTCCTTGTGCATCCACTCTTTTCATAGAAAAAGAAAATTTCTCATGTTGATAGTATAAAATTAGGTGGTAGATGTAGGAGGAGTATCTGAACACCCTTTCCCTTGATAGGTTCATCAATTTCTCATGCATTTTATCTGATATATAGGTGGCATAGTCATAGCATATTGGAGTTTTTCCAGGGGAAAACATGAGCATCATTACCAGTACAGTTTCATCAAGATACTCAATTGAGTTATAACCGAGAATGGGACTCATCATATCTGCAAGGTCCCTGCCCAATGGGTTGAGGTAAACATGCAAAATGGGAGGCAACTGCACAGTATCAGTTTTAATATATAGCTGGTTGAATTTGGTGATCTGAGCATCTTTCATCTTAGCTCCTTGATTTATCAGATCAAACAAAGACAAAGGAACCAATTTCTTCTCAGTTTTGAATTGCAGCATCTCTCTGATGGCCTGAGGGGTAATGTAGAAAACAACTGAGCCTGAAGGGTCAAGCACAGCTCTCTGAGTGGGATCATAACCTTCAGCACATAGGTGAATTAGCTCAGGAAATCGATTGACCTGAGGAAGCTTGAAGATTGGGAGGAAGGAATCCCAAATGCCCAGTACATTTGTTCCAGTCTCATGTTTATCCTTTAGTTCATTTAGCAGGTGGAGGTGGAACTTGCTTTTCATTAGGAATTCCTCTGAGATTTGATAATCCAAATCTGCTAATGCCTGCCATTCCAATTCTCTCTGAGGGGCATTCAAAGGGGCAACATTGAGGGCCACAGGTGCTATTGGTGTATCCATGGTTACTTTAAAAACTCTGTTGATGAGTAAATTAGCGTTACTGTGCAGAGTAAAAGGAAAGAGCGTTTCTTGGAAAGAGAAGTGTTTTATTGAGAAACATAGGACAAAAGGTCAATTGCAGCAATTGAAATACTGCACACAGCACTAAAGAAAGGGCAAATACTTGTCCTTAACACACTCTTTCAGGATAATTAAGTGTATTTCGGGTTCCCTGTTTCACGATTGTGCGAACAGAATTGGTATTTTGTGAAAGCCCTGGTAAACAAGACTTAGCAGGTGAATTTCAACCTTGTGACTTCAAATGGGAACTAGGCACAGGGGATTTGCCGATGAATTATATGTTTTCTCTGTGTTTTAAGTTAATTTAGGTGATTTGCAGACAAAACCAGGCGCAGAGAGGATTCTCAGTGATAAATACCTGGTACACTGACAGTCCCAGTCACAAATGCAGGTGGGTTGGCGCGCCGAAGGTCTCCAGGTCAAATTCAGCAGGTTGGCGCAAGTTTGGATGTAAAATACATGCAGAAGACAATACAGAAGTTTTTGCAAAAATTGCAAAAAACACGAAAATTTGGCCAAAATATGGATTTTTTGGAACATGGCGCCTTTCTCGGATGACGTCGGCATAACATCATCGGGTGGGGTCAGGGTCGGATGATGTCAGCATGATGTCATAAAGTGACGTGGCGTCTTATGAGTGGTCCACGCAGATGGTGAGGTGGCGGACAGGTGGAGAAATGGTAGACGGGGGCGCAGACGCGGCGATGACGTAGCAGTGACGCTGGCAGTGATATTGGCAGGTGGATTAGCGAAAACTGGAAACCGCAGGTGGTATGATATCGCACCGCTTTTGATAGGGACATTGAATTGTCAGAGGGGGCTCCGATATGCTGTGCAGGCGACGCGTGGCCGAGGCCTGACGTCACCCTTTGACAGATATTGGAAGCTATCTTTCGGACGTCGGGGCCGGTCCGATATCCATGTGAGCCGTTGGATGAAAAGCGCCCGATCGGATGGTCGACGGGTCAATGAATTTTCCGAACGATATGACGTCGAGCAGGCAATAAAAAATGTATTTTTTATGGGATTCGTGCCCTGCGGGACCTTTAGAATATCGGCAAATTTGTATGGTTTTCCAATGTTTTCTTTATAAAATCGCGCAAAGCACCAAAACTTTGGATAAGTCGGGAAAGTGGGTTTTTCAATGTATTTCTGTATAAAATCGCACAGAGCTCCCAAACTTAGGATAAGGCGGAAAGTGGGTTTTTCAATGTATTTTTGCGATTAGAGCGGGTTAGGGGTGAAAATGGGTTTTTACAGGGTTTTTAACAAATGGAGGGTTTGAATAGGTTAAATGGTTTCTGAAGGAGGAAAAGGGGTGAGGCTTGGGTTCTTAAACTGACCAGATGTCAATTTGATTCCCTAGTAGTGAACATATGGTTATAATGCCAAGGAGGGGGATATTTATAGAATACTTGGGGTTTATACACCATGGTGTTATAATAGTAGGGAAAGGGTGACATAGGGATTTAGATAATAGAAGTTAGGGGTTAATATGGAGGGAAAAGGTGAATGAGGAGTGATATCACTAAGTTTATTTGAAAACAACTTAGCTTAGGGAGTAGATCAAAATGAAAAGTGTTTTGCACAAGAAATGTGGCTCTTAAAGGAGACAAGAACCAACATAAGACCTTGAATTCTTTCACAAACACAATTGGTGTAGGGATGTTAGTAATGAGTGTAAAACAAGGAAAAAAGGGAAGTTAGACATGCTCCATTATGTTGTTTTCCTTATATTGACCAGCAAGATTCAGTTTGAAAGGAATACCACTTCTGCAACTCCATCTACCTACCCATCTACTTGCCTAGCATTTTTTGTTTCTTCTTGGAGGGTGCACTTGGACTTGCAAACCCTTATGTGTCTTTTCTTTTCCATTGGCTTTTTATTTTGATTGCATATCTAACACTACCCTTATTGCTTCCAAGGCCCCAGATTAAGCAGTTGGGAACCTCAGCTTCTCTGCCTAACTATTGGTCTGCCAAGATTAAACAGTTTTGACAGACTTCTTTCTCTATTCTACAACAAAAAATTGAAACATGGCATGATCCAGATTAGATAGTTGAACCATCCATCAAAATTTAGTAAGCATGAAGGCATGTACGCACCTTGCCTTGTCTTGGAAATATGGGATCTTTGTATCAGGAAAGCAGAGCATATTTGGCATTTGAATTTGCCAATCATGAAATATGAAACCTATTGGTATAGGTATCCAACAGTGGCTCCACATGGGGATGGTTTTTCTTCTTGAAAGACCAAGAACAGTAGGTCAACATGCCTTGGCCCTTTGACTAGTCTTTCAAAACTTGGAGTTTTTTCTTCCTTGAAAAAAATGGTAAACTGTCATATTTATAGAGCTTTCTGAACTACAGCCTTTTCTTGCTTCTGCAAGATCCTTGAAACTAAGTTATTCACATGCTTAAAGAGAACACTATACATAGTAAATTATGTACAAGGGACAGCCATGCTACATTCATGGAAGGTAGTCAAAATAGTGCTTCAACATCTTGCCATTCACAGGACCTTCATCCAAATCAGTTTCATCAAGATTCTTAAGAAAGTAAGTCTTGTTTCCTTGTACTGCTTGGATGATAAATGGTCCTCTCCAAAGGGAATCAAATTTTCCATGTTTTCATTTATTTTCCCTTCTTGAATCCCACTTGAGAACTTTTTCACCCATGTTGAAATCCTCAGCCTTGGTCCTTCTGTCAAAATCTTTCTTCATCTTCTCCTGTAAGATTTGAACTATGTTATAAACTTGATCTCTAGTTTGCTATAAACATATAATTTGATTCACCCTCCTTTGCATATCATTGGGCTCAGCTTGACTTTCTTGAAGTAGTTTCATAACAGGGATCCCTAGTGATGAAGGAAATTTGGCTTCTAATCCATAGACTAACTCATAAGGGCTGACCCCAATTGATCTCTTGGTTGTTAGTCTATCTGCCCATAAGGCATTCACAAGTTTCTTATGCCAATTTTTTTTTTTCTTCCAATACCTTCTTTATCATGTTTACACGGCTTTTATTTGATGATTCTGCAAGGCCATTTCCTTGGGGATAGTATGCAGTGGAATGGCCCAAAGTAATGTGGAATTTGTGGCAGAAGCTTACCATTTTATTAGATCTAAAAGTAGCAGCATTTTCCGTTTTTATCTTATCAGGACATCCAAATCTAGCAAGGATATTGGCCTTGAGAAACTGAATGATAGTGGAGTCATTTGCTTGTCTACATGGGATTGCTTCAATCCTTTTAGTGAAGTAGTCTGTAGCTGTTACAATCCATCTATGTTGGCCTGAAGATGAGGGATTAATTTCTCCAATTAAATCCAAGCCCCATTGCTGAAATTGTCTCTCTACTACAATAGGCCTTAAAGGAAGTGGCAGTAACTTTCTCCTTCCCTCAAACACTTGACGTTTATGACATGAAGTGGTAAATTTCTTGACATCGGAGAAAACAGTAGGCCAATAGTAACCATCTCTTAGTATCTTATCCACAGTGGACTTCCAACACAAATGTCCACCACAATCACCTGCATGAAATTCTTCCATGATCTTGTTAGTCTCATTTTCAATCAAACAATTTAATAAGATACCCTCATGGTTTTTCCAAAGCAGATGGCCATCCATAACACAAAATTTTGAAGCTTTCATTTTTAGGAACCTACATTTACTTCTGGATAGCCCTGGGGGAGCAAACAGGTTTTGTAACACATAACAGATATCATAATACCAGGGGGATTGTTCAAAGGCTACATTGATCTTTGGAGTCGCCAGCTCCGGTTCACTGTCTAGTTGGTTGATGTCCAAGGCTTGGAAATTTGTTTCAGACATTAATTTGGCCAAACTTTGCCCTTTTATCAGTTTTGTAGGTTTTATTTCAATGTCAAATTCTAAGATGTTGGCAATCCATTTTCCTCTTCTACCCTCCAAGTTCTCTTGAGTGAGTATGTCTTT
>APFE030931935.1:983-22376 GCA_000404065.3 Pinus taeda | reverse complement strand
TCTTCTAAAGGAGCTAAGCCTGTTGGAAGAAAATTGTCCTTCAATTGTATAACTTCAGTTTCATCATCAGCTATCTCCTCACAACTAATTTGTTGGATATCTTGTATGTTGTCTTTGTTGAAGATTGTAGGATGTAGCATTTGATTAGCTGTTTTGGTTGATATTGCTTTTTTATTCTGTTTACCCTGTATTTGTGATTGACTTGCTCTCTCAGTGTCAAAGTTTAGACCTGAAAATTCTTGTTGTAAAGTCAAGAAATTGTTTATTTGTGTATCATCATCAAACACCTGCCAATCCCTGACATTATTTGGGACAAATGGTCTATGTTTTATCTCGGATGTAAAACAGTGGTGGGGCTGGAAAGGTAGCTTACAGGTACTTGCAAATGTGGCCAAACTATGAGCATGAAGATTTTGGGCTCTTGGAATTTTGGCAATCTGAAATTCAGTGAAGGAGTTTAGTAATTCAGCAGCAGCAGACCTATAAGACCTCAGTCTTTTGTTGTCATTGGTGACAAAATTGCCCTTTACTTGTTGGATAACTAGGTCTGAGTCTCCTAGGATTGAAACTTTTATGGCTTGTAGGGATTTTACTACCTTGAGGCCTAGTAAGAGAGCTTCATACTCAGCGATATTGTTAGTGCACCTGAAGTTCAGTCTATAGGCTCGGCCCTCTGCATGGTTGTTTTATTTATTGTGTACCCAAACTCCAGCTCCTGCCCCTAACTTGTTGACTAACCCATCAAATTCAAGGAACCATAGGATCTTTTGTTCTAGGGTAGACTTAATAATTTCTCTGTGGTCTGGGATTGTGAGTTGAAGTTCTGGTTCTTCATTTAGTTTGTCTTTTAGAACAGTTTTATCACTTGATTGGATCAACTTTATTTCTGGAGCTACAGCTTGTTCATTAAAGTCCTGATCTTGTTTGAGTGTCTTGGTATCATCATCATTTGTAAGACATGAATTATCATTATAGAGAATATATGAATCTATATCAGAATGGATAGCATATATAGGGAAGTTTTGAGGCTTTTCTTGACTGCTGACCATGTATTTCATGAGTGACTCTCTATATAGTCTCTTGGGTTGACCGAAGACTGTGATTGTGGCATATGACATGTCTAATTGTAGGGAACATTGAAGCTTAGCCCCCCATGATCTTGACAACAACATCCCATATTTGGGTGGAATATCAACAACGACAACATCCATTAAAATTGTTTTATTTGGATATTGGACAAGGGATACACACAAGTCTTTTATCAAGCCTAAACACTTAACTTGGCTGGAATCAAATGAGAATAGGTCCTTATATGGCCTAGTAATTTCTAGATTCAGCCTTTCCATGACTGATTTTGGCATTAGGTTATGAGAGTCACCTGAGTCAAACATTGCATTGTGTAGTATTTTGTCATGGATATGCAAACTAACATAAAAAGGTAAGATCCCTGTTCCTGCTGTTTTCCCATCAACCTCTGGACCGAACAACAATTATGGGGTGTCATCGAACACATTGACGTTGTCTTTGTTTCGAGTAAGTTGGAGGGACTTCTTAATTTGTTGTTTGTAAATGTCATGCTTGGCTAGTTCTGCACGAGGGATGGCTACTTTCAGTTTGCCAATTTCAGCTTCCAAGTCAAAGGGTTTATCAGATTGAACCTTAGTTTTGTGGGTGACCACCTTTTCTTTGTTTAGTAAGTTTTCTTCTTGATCCTTGTCTTGATCTTGGGGCTTGTGTTTTTCATTCATCTCTTGAGGAATTTTACTTGGATTAGGCTGTAAAGATGATGCAGGGAGTGGCTTCTGTGTTGAGGGAAGTTGTTCATTAACTTCTTCAATGGTTATCTCCTTTGTAAGTGAATCAGTTGTGTTAATTGGTTCTGTGACAATGGCCCTCTTAGGCTGCAGTCTGTCCTTTGTTTTTTTGGGTTGTGTTATGTTTACAGTTCTACTTCTTAGTTTCTATTGTTTATGAACTTCACAAACAACTGGGTCATAGCCTTGTTTGAAGTCAAAAGACTCACCTGACTTGGTTTGGAATTGTTCAGTGTCATCATCTTTATGATCTTCTTGACTTAGGAAAACTTGGTGCTGATCATTAAGGCCCATTAGGTTGATGTGGGTGTCATCCACTGGCTCACCTGAAGTGGATGTTTCAGCATAGTTTTCCTTAAACGGAGGTCTTATCTCTGGATCAGAATTAGCCTTGCCAACATTTGGGTTTTGATTTCTCCTAAAGTTTGGATTCCTGTTAGGGTTGTTTTGCGGTGCTTCCCATGATGCTTTTCTCTCAACCGATTCCACTCTATCACCCAATCTCTTCATACCATTAATTATTGCATCAAGTTTTTGGTCAAAGGCTGAGGGTTCTACTTTGTATATGTTTCTCTTTTCCCATCTTGCCCTGTTTCTTTTAGCAATCAGGTTTTCTTCTACTGTGACAGCGACCTTTTGGGCATCTTGGAGAGTTTTAGGTGCTCTTTCCTTCAACTGATATGCCATGTCAGGATCAAATCCATCAGGGAATTTTTATAAAGCTAAATCAGGAGGAGGTCTTAAGTTTTGTGGTATTGCGTTGTATACATTGTTGAATCTAGCACAATACTCCAGAACGGTCTCTTGAGGACCTCTCTTGATTGTGTCATATTCACCAAGTATGTGCAGTGGATATTTCTTCTTCTCCCATCTGTTAGTAAAGGCTTGGTAAAGCTCATCAGGGGTTGTGATGGTATTTACAGGAAGTGACCTGAACCAAGTTCGGACATCACCTGTTAGGCTTTCGACAAAAATTCTCATCCTCACACTTTCATCATCTATCTCATAGTTTTCAAAGTGATCCTGCATCCTCCTGGTATGTTGAATAGCAGAGTAAGGGCCAGTGGAGTCAAAATATGAGATTTTGGCTTGGTAGTCCTGAGGTAAAGCTACAGGATTAGCAGGTAATTGCAGAGGTGCATATCTGTTAGCCATATTGACAAGGTTTGGGGGATTGACAAGGGAAACTGGGACAAGAGGAACAATGGATACCACTGGGGTAACAGGTGTAGTAGAACCTAAAGTGTTGGTCAAGGGAGTATGTGCAGCGGATGAAGATGTGGGAGGAGGGCTTTAAGATGTGGATGGTGAACTAGGGGAACTGGGGGTGGACTGAAAAAGAACCTTGATTGGAGTGGAAATGGGGTTGTGGTGAACTGTCTCTGGGCTTAAGTCAACAAGCTTATCTGGCCCTTGCTGCTTCTTAACAAATTTAGGGATTGTGTTAGGATTTTCAAAGACAGGGGGTGGATTTGGGTCAGGATTTGACCTAGTGTACCGTGGATTCTTCTTGGGGGCCAGTTTCTAAACTAGTTTTTTGAGTTTTTTAGGAAAATTTTATATCTGCAGGGACTGGACAATATTTTGAAATGGCTATATATATCTCAAAGCTAGTAAGAAGATTCTGAAACAGCTCTTCCCTAAAGCTGTTAGTGTTTAAACAGGAAAAGTTTTGAAGGCTTCCTAATTGATATTCAGGTTTCAATTGCAGCTTTAGGAGATATATAGTAATCAGAAAATCCTAAAGAGTTCCCTAGCGGACTCGCCATTTATGTTATCACCCAAGTTGTTCCCTTTGACTCCAAGGGAATACGGCCAGGGTAACCACTAACCAATCTTTGGATTACAGCTTCTAGCCCAGCTGTAATCAGAGAGGGCTCTCTCTTTAAGGTTTGTCTCTGTTCTGTGGAGATTTTAGGCTAGTTATGAAGTAAGGGTTTTGGTTTATGTTTGGTTGGAAGGATGTCTTTATGTACCTAAAGTGAAAATCTGCAGATAATGTTAGTTCATTGGGCAATGGATTCTTTAGCTACTGGTTGTTGAAATCTTGAGTTTGAGCAGCTGGGATTACAGGGCCATTTAAATACTTCATAAAACAAACTTTAAATTATGATGGTGAAATGTAAACAACCAGTGAAAAGCAATTAAGAATTTTCCACTAAGCTGGGGTGTGAGAAAGAGATATATTCCTCAGGAGCAAAACTTGAATTCCTGAAACAATAATCACTGTGAAAGATATAGCATGAAAGGGTAGCAATTTAGAATTACACCTTTATTACTATAACTAAATAAAAACACTTATAATAGCTTATATTGAGTTAAGGGTAATCTGTGATTGAATCCTGGAACTATTCTTTTTCCTTGCCATTAACTATAAAGCACAGAAGCATGAAAGAGATATGAATGATAACAAAACACATAAGAGTTATAAGGAAAAACTTATTGTGCCATGAAATACGCAGGAATCCTGTAACTTTCAGCTAAACACCACAATGCATCAAAACAACACAGAGCTTTGGAAATTCCACCGCCTTTGTATTACTTCTCTGAGAATTTACAGTGAAAGAACTATAGAAAAGATATCAATAACATCCAACCCCTGCAAACTCATGTGAGGGGGAATATATAGAAATGTTTCATACAAAATATCTCAGGCATTGAGTCATCTGAGAAATAAAATATCTTCACCAACTCGTACAGAAATAGTAGATAAGAAGTTATTGTAGCTTTTAATACAACATAAATGCTCTTTAATTCTGTCAGAAGATTTCGACCTTTGGAGGTCACTGAGTCGGTTGAGCGCTTTGTTATAACTGATGAATGATGTGTCTGTGCAGCTCTGTCCTCCTGTAGCTTTTCGGCCTTGTCACCTGTGACTATCAGTGCTGCTGTGGTGGCCGAATGGTTTTACTGAGTTGGCTCAGCCTCTTTCTGCTTACATGCCGATATATCAAAATTTTCCTCTGCATGACAACTTATATATTTTAATGAAAAAAACATAGTTATTGGCTCTGGTTTAGTAGTAATTGAATCAATCCATTCAAGACTTCCTATGTGGGAAATTGATGTCTCAAAATTGCCTCTAAAGTCTCATCTGCTTCTGTATATTTATAGAAATTGGGAGGCGCATAAAACAAGTGATTGATTTCATTCATGATAAAAAATAAGCTCTCTACCCTATTGTAGAGAGTCTGTCCTGATGCTGGCCCTAATTCTGCTGAAGTACTGGGCTTTTCTGCAATCTAATTTGTAGCAAAGGTGTTGACCCTCTTGGCATAATTTTCATGGGAAAGTAGTCTTCCTGAGGTGCCCATCAAGCTAGGAAGACCTTTGTTCTGCAATGCTATAAATTTGTCCATGAATTTATCGATGTCTGTCTGCATATCCTGGCTTCTTCTCTCTAATGTTTGTACCAGGTTTCTTAGTGTCAGGACCCTTTTGACCATCGAAATGGTCTTAGTCCTGTTGGAAATTCCCATTTTGACCAGATGAGAACTTGTTCTATAATTAAGCACATTTATCATTCTGGTGGCAACCTTAGGCATACTGCCTAGAGATGCCCTTGCTCTTTGGATTTCCTTATGTGCGTTTCCAATGAGACCCATCTACTCATGAATGGCCTCAATATATTCCCACTGGTCTGTGATGGATTGGCCAATATTGGCCCATAGGACTCTCTTGAGCTCAGCTGTTACTTTATCAAGTGTGAGCTCTTTCTCTAGCTCATTTATCCTCCTTTTGAGATTCTTTATTTCTCTTTCTCTCTCAGCTACGTTTTGCTTGGATTTATCATATTTTTCATTGAGCTTAGCCAAAGTTTCTTTGGCTTGATTCAGCTCTGTCATTTGGGCCTCCAAGACCTGAATTTCATTCCTGAGCTTTTGCATATCAAGAATTTCAGCCTGCTCTATTGTTGGTGCTGAGGTAGAGGGTGTTTCTTGCTCTGTCTGCTGAATGGGAGGGGCTGTGGTTTGAGGAGCTTCTTCCAGATTGATTGTTTCTGGAGGGGGCTGAGAAGTTTGGCCTACCTCTTTCTGTTGCAATGTTGCCTGAAGTGCAGCCTCTGATTCCTCCAACTTTCCTTGTGTTTGGATGAGCTGTTTATACAGGACACCAGCATAGTTGTTGCATCCTTGTCATGTCTCAGTTGGGCAACTTCTTCAGTTTGGGGATGAAGAGTTGCTGGGATCTTAATCATTTTCCTTAATGCTGCCATATCAGCATCCCTTAGTTTCAACAACTCCTGCACTGCTTTGACATCCTTAGGATCATGCCCAAGCTCTATTATGATGTCCTCCAAAGATTTGATCCTATTGTCCTTCACTTGAGAGGATGCTCTTTCCAACTCAAGTTGTGCAATTGTATTATTTAGGCTATTTTCTAGCCTGTAGTTCACCAATGTTTTGTCTTCCAAGGAGGCATATACCATCTCACCCGTTTGCTTATGTAATTCAATCTGATCCATCAGGTGGATGTCCTTGGCAAGGACCTCAAGGTTGGTCCTGATGTAATCTGCAGCTGACTGTGGCTGTTGCATGGCTGGCATGAAATGGCTCATAATCATCTTGTCCTCATGGACATCATAAGCAGACATAAGTCTTTGCTAGTTGGTGGGAGCCATTTTCAACAAATGATTATATAATTGTAACCTTATGGGCTCATTCCTCTTCTTTATGTCCTTGAACTACTGCTTGATGCTCTGTTCCCCTCCTCTTTGTTGGCTTGAGGAGCTAACTTCTCCTCCTCCTGTCCTCTCTTGTTCTTGCTGGAAGGAACTTGTAGAGGCCTCCATGCTAGGTGGGCCCATGCCCAAAGATTGCCCTATTGGTATTTCTGCTTCTAAAAAAGGGTTCAATCTTTGCCTTTTTTCCCCTTGAGTTGTTGATGTTGTGAGGGGAGTCTCTCTGTCCCTTTTCCTGCTTATGTCCTCGTTTTGAGGGGTTTGGAGGACTGAAGCTTCAGCTCTTGCTTCTTGCCTAGGAGGCACCATTTGTGCTGGCTGCTACTCAGTGACCATTGGGGCCTCTGCTGTTTTCTCTTCTTGCATTGGCCACTCCTTTTCTTGTTGTTGTACCTGTTGTTGTTGTTGTACCTGTTGTTATTGTACCTTTTGTTCCTAAAATGGTTGCTCTAGCTCCATTTCTTTCTCCTTGCCTTTGCTGGAGGTTTGATCTGTAGTTTTGACTGCCTCCTGATGTGCTGTGGAGGATGAGGCAGCTGCTCCCACTTGAGGGATTGTAAGAGAAAATACCTGTGCAGGAAGTTCTAAGTCAGCCATCTTTAGGAGATTTCTTCTTGCTATTTCATTTAGTTCTTCTTGTAAGACAGGTTCCTCTAAGGTGCCTCTCTTCCATTTTGTTTGATTTGCATATTGTTCTATGTGAGGCAACCTTACATGGTCATAACTGGACAGCCTATACTTGACCCTTCTTAAGGTTATGAAGTGATTGGGGTCATAAGGTTTCCAGAGGAAACTGGTCTTTAGGCCAAGGCCTTCTAGCATTTTGTCTGCCTCTTGCCAGCCTTCCTCCCTTTTGTTTAAAACAAAGTGGCCCAGTTGGTTTTTTACCTTCAGCTGTGCTTTCTTGCCTTTTCCTGAAAAGTTCTTCACATCAGCATTCCCAAACTGCCTGAAGTATTCAAGGGCAAACAACCTCATAGGCACATATTTGGGCAGTCTATATGGGGGTAACTCACAACCATATATTCTAATAACGGTGTGATTTTGGTAAAAATACCAATCCCCAATGTTGTATACCTTGGACAACTGAAGGATCCTCTGCATCTCATCGGTTAGTCTTGGAGGAGGTGAGCTTAGGAACAGAGACATGGCTGGGTGGATGAAAAGGTCTATAAACTCACAGTAAGTGTATGGAGAATAGGCTCTGCAGTGAAAAACTAAGGTCCAGTACACTACTATCCTTGGATTTCCTTGTGCATCCACTCTTTTCATAGCAAAAGAAAATTTTTCATGTTGATAGTATAAAATTAGGTGGTAGATGTAGGAGGAGTATCTGAACACCCTTTCCCTTGATAGGTTCATCAATTTCTCATGCATTTTATCTGATATATAGGTGGCATAGTCATAGCAGATTGGAGTTTTTCCACGGGAAAACATGAGCATCATTACAAGTATAGTTTCATCAAGATACTCAATTGAGTTATAACCCAGAATGGGACTGATCATATCTGCAAGGTCCCTGCCCAATGGGTTGAGGTAAACATGCAAAATGGGAGGGTACTGCACAGTATCAGTTTTAATATATAGCTGGTTGAATTTGGTGATCTGAGCATCTTTCATCTTAGCTCCTTGATTTATCAGATCAAACAAAGACAAAGGAACCAATTTCTTCTCAGTTTTGAATTGCAGCATCTCTCTGATGGCCTCAGGGGTAATGTACAAAAACAACTGAGCCTGAAGGGTCAAGCACAGCTCTATGAGTGGGATCATAACCTTTAGCACATAGGTGAATTAGGTCAGGAAATTGATTGACCTGAGGAAGCTTGAAGATTGGGAGGAAGGAATCCCAAATGCCCAGTACATCGGTTCCAGTATCATGTTTAGCCTTTAGTTCATTTAGCAGGTGCAGGTGGAACTTGCTTTTCATTAGGAATTCCTCTGAGATTTGATAATCCAAATATGCTAATGCCTACCATTCGAATTCTCTCTGAGGGGAATTCAAAGGGGCAACATTGAGGGCCACAGGTGCTACTGGTGTATCTATGGTTACTTTAAAAACTCTGCTGATGAGTAAATTAGCGTTACTGTGCAGAGTAAAAGGAAAGAGCGTTTCTTGGAAAGAGAAGTGTTTTATTGAGAAACAGAGGACAAAGGGTCAATTGCAGCAATTGAAATATTGCACATAGCACTAAAGAAAGGGCAAATACTTGTCCTTAACACACTCTTTCAGGATAATTAAGTGTATTTCGGGTTCCCTGTTTCACGATTGCGCGAACAGAATTGGTATTTTGTGAAAGCCCTGGTAAACAAGGCTTAGCAGGTGAATTTCGACCTTGTGACTTCAAATGGGAACTAGGCACAGGGGATTTGCTAGTGAACTATATGTTTTCTCTGTTTTTTAAGTTAATTTAGGCGATTTGCAGACAAAACCAGGCGTAGAGAGGATTCTCAGTGATAAATACCTGGTACACTGGCAGTCTCGGTCACAAATGCATCTGGGTTGGCGCGCCGAAGGTCTCCAGGTCAAATTCAGCAGGTTGGCGCAAGTTTGGACGTAAAATACATGCAGAAGACAATACGGAAGTTTTTACAAAAAGTGCAAAAAACACGATAATTTGGCCAAAATATGGATTTTTTGGAACATTGGCGCCTTTTTCGGATGACGTCAGCATGACGTCATCGGTTGGGGTCAGGGTCGGATGACGTCAGCATGACGTCATCAGGTGACGTGGCGGCTTATGAGTGGTCCATGGGGATGGTGAGGTGGCGGACAAGTGGAGCAATGGCGGACGGGAGCCGCGGACGCGGCGATGACATAGCAGTGACGGTGGCATTGACGTTGGCAGGGGGATTAGTGGAAACCGGAAACCGCAGGCGGTATGATATCGCACCGCTTTTGATACGGACGTTGAATTGTCAGAGGGGGCTCCGATACGCTGTGGGGGCGAAGCGTGGCCGAGGCCTGACATCACCCTCTGACAGATATTGGAAGCTATCTTTCGGACGTCGGGGCCGGTCTGATACCCATGTGAGCCGTTGGATGAAAAGCGCCTGATCGGACGGTCGACGGGTCGATGACTTGTCCGGACGATACGGCGTCGGGCGGGCAATAAAAAATGTAGTTTTTATGGGATTCGTGCCCGGCGGGACCTTTAGAATATCGGCAAATTTGCATGGTTTTCCAATGTTTTCTTTATAAAATTGTGCAAAGCACCAAAACTTTGGATAAGTCGGGAAAGTGGGTTTTTCAATGTATTTCTGTATAAACTCGCACATAGCTCCCAAACTTAGGTTAAGGCGGAAAAGTGGGTTTTTCAATGTATTTTTGCAATTTGAGCGGGTTAGGGGTGAAAATGGGTTTTTACAAGGTTTTTAACAAATGGAGGGTTTGAATAGGTTAAATGGTTTCTGAAGGAGGAAAAGGGGTGAGGCTTGGGTTCTTAAACTGACCAGATGTCAATTTGATTCCCTAGTAGTGAACATATGGCTATAATTCCAAGGGAGGGGATATTTATAGAATGCTTGGGGTTTATACGCCATGGTGTTATAATAGTAGGGAAGGGTGACATAGGGATTTAGATAATAGAAGTTAGGGGTTAATATGGAGGGAAAAGGTGAATGAGGAGTGATATCACTAAGTTTATTTGAAAACAACTTAGCTTAGGGAGTAGATCAAAATGAAAAGAGTTTTGCACAAGAAATGTGGCTCTTAAAGGAAACAAAAACCAACATAAGACCTTGAATTCTTTCACAAACACAACTGGTGTAGGGATGTTAGTAATGAGTGTAAAACAAGGAAAAAAGGGAAGTTAGACATGCTCCGTTATGTTGTTTTCCTTATATTGACCAGCAAGATTCAGTTTGAAAGGAATACCACTTCTGCAACCCCATCTACCTACCCATCTACTTGCCTAGCATTTTTTGTTTCTTCTTGGAGGGTGCACTTGGACTTACAAACCCTTATGTGCCTTTTCTTTTCCATTGGCTTTTTCTTTTGATTGCATATCTAACACTACCCTTATTGCTTCCAAGGCCCCAAATTAAGCAGTTGGGCACCTTAGCTTCTCTGCCTAACTATTGGTCTGCCAAGATTAAACAGTTTGGACAGACTTCTTTCTCTATTCTACAGCAGAAAATTGAAACATGGCATGATCCAGATTAGACTATTGAACCATCCATCAAAATTTAGTAAGCATGAAGGCATGTAAACACCTTGCCTTGCCTTGGAAATATGGGATCGTTGTATCAGCAAAGCAGAGCATATTTGGCATTTGAATTTGCCAATCATGAAATATGAAACCTATTGGTATAGGTATCCAACAGTGGCTTCTTGAAAGACCAAGAACAGCAGGTCAGCATGCCTTGGCCCTTTGACTAGTCTTTCAAAACTTGGAGTTTTTCTTCCTTGAAACCTCAAAATGGTAAACTGTCATATTTATAGAACTTGTTGAACTACAACCTTTTCCTGCTTCTGCAAGATCCTTGAAACTAAGTTATTCACATGCTTAAAGAGAACACTATACACAGTAAATTATGTACAAGGGACAGCCATGCTACATTCATGGAAGGTAGTCAAAATAGTGCTTCAACATCCTTCCATTCACAGGACCTTCATCCAAATCAGTTTCATCAAGATTCTTAAGAAAGTAAGTGTTGTTTCCTTGTACTGCTTGGATGATAAATGGTCCTCTCCAAAGGGAATCAAATTTTCCATGTTTTCCTTTATTTTCCCTTCTTGAATCCCATTTGAGAACTTTGTCACCCATGTTGAAATCCTCAGCCTTAGTCCTTCTGTCAAAGGCTTTCTTCAGCTTCTCCTGTAAGATTTGAACTCTGTTATAAACTTGGTCTCTAGTTTGCTGTAAACATATAATTTGATTCACCCTCCTTTGCATATCATTGGGCTCATCTTGACTTTCTTGAAGTAGTTTCATAACAGGGATCCCTAGTGATGAAGGAAATTTGGCTTCTAATCCATAGACTAACTCATATGGGCTGACCCCAATATATCTCTTGGTTGTTAGTCTATCTGCCCATAAGGCATTCACAAGTTTCTTATGCCAATTCTTTTTTGTTTCGTTCCAATACCTTCTTTATCATGTTTACAAGGCTTTTATTTGATTATTCTGCAAGGCCATTTCCTTGGGGATAGTCTGCAGTGGAATGGCCCAAAGTAATGTGGAATTTGTGTCAGAAGCTTACCATTTTCTTAGATCTAAAAGCAGCAGCATTGTCCGTTATTATCTTATCAGGACATCCAAATCTAGCAAGGATATTGGCCTCAAGAAACTGAATGATAGTGGAGTCATTTGCTTGTCTACATGGGATTGCTTCAATCCATTTAGTGAAGTAGTCTGTAGCTATTAGAATCCATCTATGTTGGCCTGAAGATGAGGGATTAATTTCTCCAATGAAATCCAAGCCCCATTGCTAAAATGGTCCCTCTGTTGCAATAGGCCTTAAAGCAAGTGGCAGTAACTTTCTCCTTCCCTCAAACACTTGACATTTATGACATGAAGTGGTAAATTTCTTGACATCAGAGAAAACAGTAGGCCAATAGTAACCAGCTCTCAGTATCTTATCCACAGTGGACTCCCAATACAAATGTCCACCACAATCACCTGCATGAAATTCTTCCATGATCTTGTTAGTCTCATTTTCAATCAAACAGTTTAATAAGATACCCTCATGGTTTTTCCAAAGCAGATTGCCATCCATAACACAAAATTTTGAAGCTTTCATTTTTAGGAACCTACATTTAGTTCTGGATAGCCCTGGGGGAGCACACAGGTTTTGTAACACATAACAGATATCAGAATACCAGGGGGATTGTTCAAAGGCTACATTGATCTTTGGAGTCGCCAGCTCCGGTTCACTGTCCAGTTGGTTGATGTCCAAGGCTTGGAAATTTGTTTCAGACATTAATTTGGCCAAACCCTGCCCTTTTATCAGTTTTGTAAGTTTTATTTCAATATCAAATTCTAAAATGTTGGCAATCCATTTTCCTCTTCTGCCCTCTAAGTTATCTTGAGTAAGTATGTCTTTAACAATTGGGCTTGGTACATAAGCTATAACATGGGAGTATAGGATGTAGATCCTAAAGTCCTTAATAGCTTTTACCAAAGCATATGCTTGCTTTCCATGATCTGGTACTTCAGAGGTGCATCTCTAAGAGCTTTACTAAAGAAAGAAATGGGTTTCTCATTTCCTTGGTCATCTTTCTATAATAAAACAACAGCAATTGTGTGTTGGGAAGCAAAGGAAAATATGATAAATTACCTGTCAAATTGAGGGTTGGTTAAGACTGGGGTTTGAGTGAGGGCAAACTTGATACCTTCAAAAGCTTGATTTGCTTCTATTGTCCATTTTACTTTTGAATCCTTTTTAAGCATGTTGTTGAGTAATCTGCTTAGTTCGGCCAAATTTGGGATAAATCTCCTTAGGAAATTGATTTTACCCAGAAAGGCTTGTAATTCCGTTATATTTCTTGGATGAGGCATTTGTAAGATGGCCTGGATTCTATCTGGGTCAATCCTAATGCCATCTTTGGAAATGATGTGACCCAATAGTTTACCTTCCTCCAAACCAAACAGGGATTTCTTAAGATTTAAGGAAATTCCATATTTCCTACAAGTTATGAATGTCTGCCTTAGATGTTTCAAATGTTCTTGGTCAGATTTGGAGAAAGGTGTGAGATCATCTAAATAAATGACAAGAAATTCATCAATCTCTTTGGAAAAAGCTATATCCATTGCTCTTTGGAATGTAGCCCCTGCATTTTTCAACCCAAAAGGCATTTTAACATATTTGAAGGTTCCCCATGGGGTTGTAAATGTTGTTTTGTCCTGATCATCAGGATGAACTAAGATCTGGTTGAAGCCTGAGAATCGATCAAGTAAAGAAATTCTTGAGGCCCCCACTACTCTCTGCAAGATGTGATTCATCTTGGGTAAGGGATAATTGTCTTTCACGGACACTTGATTCAAGTTCCTTACGTCAACACAGAGCCTTATTTCACCAGTTTTCTTTCTTGTAGGGACTAAGTTTGAAATCCAATCAGAGAATCTGATTGGTGCTATAATGCCTGCCTTAAACATTTTTTGTACCACTTGTTCCATTGCTGGGAGGAGCATAGGATTGATTCTCCTCAATTTTTTCTTAAAGGGTTTTTGATCTGGCTTGAGTGGGATAGTGTGTTGTATTACAGAGGTGTCATAGGCTTTTAAATCTTCATAACTCCATGCAAAGACATCCTGGAACTCTTTGAAAAGGTCAATGTATTTAGGCTTTTGGTCAGGGGGTAATGCAGCAGACAATTTTATGATTTTGGGTTTTTTAACAGTCCCAATGTTACATTCTTCTATGGCAGCGTTGAGGGGCTGCAATTTTGGTTTGCTGGGAACATCATTGGAGTCAAAAATGTCTTCTAAAGGAGCTAAGCCTGTTGGAAGAAAATTGTCCTTCAATTGTATAACTTCAGTTTCATCATCAGTTGTCTCCTCACAACTAATTTGTTGGATATCTTGTATGTTGTCTTTGTTGAAGATTTTAGGATGTAGCATTTGATTAACTGTTTTGGGTGCTATTGCTTTGTTATTTTGTTTACCCTGTATTTGTGATTGACTTTCTCTCTCAAGTATTTGTGATTGTCTTGCTCTCTCAGTGTCAATGTTTAAACCTGAAAATTCTTGCTGTAAAAGTCAAGAAATTGTTTATTTGTGTATCATCATCAAACACCTGCCAATCCCTGACAATATTTCGGACAGATGGTCTTTGTTTTTTATCTCGGCTGTAAAACAGTGGTGGGGCAGGAAAGGTAGCTTACAGGTACTTGCAAATGTGGCCAAACTATGAGCATGAAGATTTTGGGCTCTTGGAATTTTTGCAATCTGAAATTCAGTGAAGGAGTTTAGTAATTCAGCAGCAGCAGACCTATAAGACCTCAGTCTTTTGTCATTGGTGACAAAATTGCCCTTTACTTGTTGGATAACTAGGTCTGAGTCTCCTAGGATTGAAACTTTTATGGCTTGTAGGGGTTTTACTAGCCTTGAGGCCTAGTAAGAGAGCTTCATATTCAGCCATATTGTTAGTGCACCTGAAGTTCAGTCTATAGGCTCGTCCCTCTGCATGGTTGTTTTGTTTATTGTGTATCCAAACTCCAGCTCCTGCCCCTAACTTGGTTACTGACCCATCAAATTCAATTAACCATAGGATCTCTTGTTCTAGGGGAGACTTAATAATTTCTCTGTGGTCTGGGATTGTGAGTTGAAGTTATGGTTCTTCATTTAGTTTGTCTTTTAGAACAGTCTTATCACTTGATTGGATCAGCTTTATTTCTAGAGCTGCAGCTTGTTCATTAAAGTCCTGATCTTGTTTGAGTGTCTTGGTATCATCATCATTTGTAAGACATGAATTATCATTATAGATAATATATGAATCTATATCAGAATGGACAACATATATAGGGAATTGTTGAGGCTTTTCTTCACTGCTGACCATGTATTTCATGAGTGACTCTCTATATAGTATCTTGGATTGACCGAAGACTGTGATTGTGGCATATGACATGTCTAATTGTAGGGAACGTTGAAGCTTATCCCCCCATGATCTTGACAACAACATCCCATATTTGGGTGGAATATCAGCAACGACAACATCCATTAAAATTGTTTTATTTGGATATTGGACAAGGGATACATACAAGTCTTTTATCAAGCCTAAACACTTAACTTGGCTGGAATGAAATGAGAATAGTTCCTTATATGGCCTAATAATGTCTAGATTCAGCCTTTCCATGACTAATTTTGGCATTAGGTTATGAGAGGCACCTGAGTCAAACATTGCATTGTGTAGTATTTTGTCATGGATATGCAAACTAACATAAAAAGGTAAGATCCCTGTTACTATTGTTTTCCCATCAACCTCAGGACCGAACAGCAATTCTCGGGTGTCATCGAACACATTGACATTGTCTTTGTTTCGAGTGAGTTGGAGGGACTTCTTAATCTGTTGTTTGTAAATGTCATGCTTGGCTAGTTCTGCAAGAGGGATGGCTACTTTCAGTTTGCCAATTTCAGCTTCCAAGTCAAAGGGTTTATCAGATTGAACCTTAGTGTTGCGGGTGACCACCTTTTCTTTGTTTCGTAAGTTTTCTTCTTGATCCTTGTCTTGATCTTGGGGCTTGTGTTTTTCATTCATCTCTTGAGGAGTTTTACTTGGATTAGGCTGTAAAGATGATGCAGCCAGTGGCTTCTGTGTTGAGGGAAGTTGTTCAGTAGCTTCTTCAATGGTTATCTCCTTTGAAAGTGAATCAGTTGTGTTAATTGGTTCTGTGACAATGGCCCTCTTAGGCTGCAGTCTGTCCTTTGTTTTTTCGGGCTGTGTTATGTTTACAGTTCTACTTCTTAGTTTGCATTGTTCATGAACTTCATAAACAGATGTGTCATAGCCTTGTTTAAAGTCAAAAGACTCACCTGACTTGGTTTGGAATTGTTCAGTGTCATCATCTTTATGATCTTCTTGACTTAGGAAAACTTGGTGCTGATCATTAAGGCCCATTAGGTTAATGTGGGTGTCATCCACTGGCTCACCTGAAGTGGATGTTTCAGCATAGTTTTCCTTAAACGGAGGTCTTCTCTCTGGATCAAAATTAGCCTTGCCAACATTTGGGTTTTGATTTCTCCTAAAGTTTGGATTCCTGTTAGGGTTGTTTTGCGGTGCTTCCCATGATGCTTTTCTCTCAACCGATTCCACTCTATCACCCAATCTCTTCATACCATTAATTATTGCATCAAGTTTTTGGTCAAAGGCTGAGGGTTCTTCTTTGTATATGTTTCTCTTTTCCAATATTTCCCTGTTTCTTTTAGCAATCAGGTTTGCTTCTATTGTGACAGCAACCTTTCGGGCATCTTGGAGAGTTTCAGGTGCTCTTTCCTTCAACTGATATGCCATGTCAGGATCAAATCCATCAGGGAATTTGTATAAAGCTAAATCAAGAGGAGGTCTTAAGTTTTGTGGTATTGCGTTGTATACATTGTTGAATCTAGCACAATACTCCAGAACGGTCTCTTGAGGACCTCTTTTGATTGTGTCATATTCACCAAGTATGTGCAGTGGATCTTTCTTCGTATCCCATCTGTTAGTAAAGGCTTGGTAAAGCTCATCAGGGGTTGTGATGGTATTTACAGGAAGTGACCTGAACCAAGTTCTGACATCACCTGTTAGGCTTTGGACAAAAATTCTCATCCTCACACTTTCATCATCTATCTCATAGTTTTCAAAGTGATCCTGCATCCTCCTGGTATCTTGAATAGCAGAGTAAGGGCCAGTTGAGTCAAAATATGAGATTTTGGCTTGGTAGTCCTGAGGTAAAGCTGCAAGATTAGCAGGTAATTGCAAAGGTGCATATCTGTTAGCCATATTCACAAGGTTTGGGCGATTGACAAGGGCAACTGGGACAAGAGGAACAATGGATACCGCAGGGGTAACAGGTGTAGCAGAACCTAGAGTGTTGGTGAAGGGAGTATGTGCAGTGGATGAAGATGTGGGAGGAGGGCTTTGAGATGTGGATGGTGAACTAGGGGAACTGGGCGTGGACCGAAAAAGAACCTTGATTGGAGTGGAAATGGGGTTGGGGTGAACTGTCTCTGGGATTAAGTCAGCAAGCTTATCTGGCCCTTGCTGCTTCTTAACAAATTTAGGGATTGTGTTAGGATTTTCAAAGACAGGGGGTGGATTTGGGTCAGGATTTGACCTAGTGTACCGTGGATTCTTCTTGGGGGCCAGTTTCTAAACTACTTTTTTGAGTTTTTTAGGAAAATTTTATATCTGCAAGGACTGGACAAGATTTTGAAATGGCTATATATATCTCAAAGCTAGTATGAACATTCTGAAGTAGCTCTTCCCTAAAGCTTTTAGTGTTTAAACATAAACAGTTTTTAAGGCTTCCTAATTGATATTCAAGTTTCAAATGCCGTTTTAGGAGATATATAGTAATCAGAAAATCCTAAAGAGTTCCCCAGCGGAGTCGCCATTTATGTTATCACCCAGGTTGTTCCCTTTGACTCCAAGGGAATACGGCCGGGGTAACCCACTAACCAATCTTTGGATTACAGCTTCTAGCCCAGCTGTAATTAGAGAGGGCTCTCTCTTTAAAGTTTGTCTCTGTTCTGTGGAGATTTTAGGCTAGTTATGAAGTAAGGGTTTTGGTTTATGTTTGGTTGGAAGGATGTCTTTCTGTACCTAAAGTGAAAATCTGCAGATAATGTTAGTTCATTGGGCAATGGAGTCTGTGGCTACTCGTTGTTGAAATCTTGAGTTTGAGCAGCTGGGATTACAGGGCCATTTAAATACTTCATAAAACAAACTTGAAATTATGATGGTGAAATTTAAACAACCAGTGAAAAGCAATTAAGAATTTTCCAGTAAGCTAGGGTGTGAGAAAGAGATATATTCCTCAGGAGAAAAACTTGAATTCCTGAAACAATAATCACTGTGAAAGATATAGCATGAAAGGGTAGAAATTAAGAATTACACCTTTATTACTATAACTGAAGAAAAACACTTATAATAACTTAGATTGAGTTCAGGGTAATATGTCATTGAATCCTGGAACTATTCTTTTTCCTTGCCATTAACTGTAAAGCACAGAAGCATGAAAGAGATATGAATGATAACAAAACACATAACAAAGAGTTGTAAGGAAAAACTTATTGTGCAATGAAATACGCAGGAATCCTGTAACTTTCAGCTAAACACCACAATGCATCAAAACAACACAGAGCTTTGGAAATTCCACCGCCTTTGTATTACTTCTCTGAGAATTTACAGTGAAAGAACTATAGAAAAGATATCAATAACATCCAACCCCTGCAAACTCATGCGAGGGGGAATATATAGAAATGTTTCATACAAAATATCTCAGGCATTGAGTCATCTGAGAAATAAAAATATCTTCACCAACTCGTACAGAAATAGTAGATAAGAAGTTATTACAGCTTTCAATACAACATAAATGCTTTTTAATTCTGTCAGAAGATTTCGACCTTTGGAGGTCACTGAGTCGGTTGAGCGCTTTGTTATAACTGATGAATGACGTGTCTGTGCAGCTCTGTCCTCCTGTAGCTTTTCAGCCCTGTCACCTGTGACTGTCAGTGCTGCTGTGGTGGCCGAAATGGTTTTGCTGAGTTGGCTCAGCCTCTCTTTGCATACATGCTGACATATCAAAATTTTCCTGTGGATGACAACTTATATATTTAAATGGAGAAAACATGATTACTGGCTCTGGTTCAGTAGTAATTGAATCAATCCATTCCAGACTTCCTGTGTGGGCAATTGATGTCTTAAAATTGCCTCTATAGTCTCATCTACCTCTGTATATTTATAGAAATTGGGAGGTGCATCAAACAAGTGATTGATTTCATTCATGATAAAAAATAAGCTCTCTACCCTGTTGTAGAGAGTCTGTCCTAATGCTGGCCCTGATTCTGCTGAAGTACTGGGCTTTTCTGAAATCTGATTTGTAGCAAAGGTGTTGACCCTCTTGGCATAATTTTCATGGGAAAGTAGTCTTCGTGAGGTGCCCATCAAGCTAGGAAGGCCTCTGTTCTGCAATGCTATAAATTTGTCCATGAATTTATTGATGTTTGTCTGCATATCCTGGCTTCTTCTCTCTAATGTCTGTACCAGGTTTCTTAGTGTCAGGACCCTTTTGACCATCGAAATGGTCTCAGTCCTGTTGGCAATTCCCATTTTGACCAGCTGAGAACTTGTTCTGTAATTAAGCACATTTATCATTCTGGTGGCAGCCTTAGGCATACTGCTTAGACATGCCCTTGCTCTTTGGATTTCCTTATGTGCTTTTCCAATGAGACCCATCTGCTCATGAATGGCCTTAATATATTCCCACTGGTCTGTGATGGATTGGCCAATATTGACCCATAGGACTCTCTTGAGCTCAGCTGTTACTTTATCAAGTGTGAGCTCTTTCTCTAGCTCATTTATCCTCCTTTTGAGAGTCTTTATTTCTCTTTCTCTCTCAGCTACATTTTGCTTGGATTTATCATATTTTTCATTGAGCTTAGCCAAAGTTTCTTTGGCTTGATTCAGCTCTATCATTTGGGCCTCCAAGACCTGAATTTCATTCCCGAGCTTCTGCATATCAAGACTTTTAGCCTGCTCTGTTATTGATGCTGAGGTAGAGGGTGTTTCTTGCTCTGTCTGCTGAATGGGAGGGGCAGTGGTTTGAGGAGCTTCTTCCAGATTGATTGTTTCTAGAGGGGGCTGAGAAGTTTGGCCTGCCTCTTTCTATTGCAATGTTGCCTGAAGTGCAGCCTCTGATTCCTCCAACTTTCCTTGTGTTTGGATGAGCTGTTTATACAGGACACCAGCATAGCTGCTGCATCCTTGTCATGTCTCAATTGGGAAACTTCTTCAGTTTGGGGATGAAGAGTTGCTGGGATCTTAATCATTTTCCTTAATGTTGCCATATCAGCATCCCTTAGCTTCAACAGCTCCTGCGCTGCTTTGACATCCTTAGGATCATGCCCAAGCTCTATTATGATGTCCTCCAAAGCTTTGATCCTATTGTCCTTCGCTTGAGAGGATGCTCTTTTCAACTCAAGTTGTGCAGTTGTATTATTTAGGCTATTTTCTAGCCTGTAGTTCACCAATGTTTTGTCTGCCAAGGAGGCATATACCATCTCACCCGTTTACTTGTGTAATTCAATCTGATCCATCGGGTGGATGTCCTTGGCAAGGACCTCAAGGTTGGTCCTCATGTAATTTGCAGCTGACTGTGGCTGCTGCACGGCTGGCATGAAATGGCTCATGATCATTTTGCCCTCATGGACATCATAAGCAGACATAAGTCTTTACTGGTTGGTAGGGAGCCATTTTCAATAAATGATTATATAATTGTAGCGTTATGGGCTCATTCCTCTTCTTTATGTCTTTGAACTGCTGCTTGACGCTCTGTTCACCTCCTCTTTGTTGGCTTGAGGAGCTAACTTCTCCTCCTGCTTCCCTCTCTTGTTCCTGCTGGAAGGAACTTGCTGAGGCCTCCATACTAGGTGGGCCCATGCCCAAAGATTGCCCTATTGGCATTTCTTCTTCTAAAAAAGGGTTCAATCTTTGCCTCTTTTCCCCTTGAGTTGTTGATGTAGTGAGGGGAGTCTCTCTGTCCCTTTTCCTGCTTATGTCCTCCTTTTGAGGGGTTTGGAGGACTGAGGCTTCAGCCCTTGCTTCTTGCCTAGGAGGCACCATTTGTGTTGGCTGCTGCTCAGTGACCATTGGGGCCTCTGCTGTTTGCTCTTCTTGCACTGGCTGCTCCTTTTCTTACTGTTGTACCTGTTGTTGTTGTTGTACCTGTTCTTGCTGTAGTGGCTGCTGTAGCTCCATTTCTTTCTCCTTGCCTTTACTAGAGGCTTGCTCTGTAGCTTTGACTGCCTTCTGATGTGCTGTGGAGGATGAGGCAGCTGCTCCCTCTGTGTTTGTAAGAGCAAATACCTGTGCAGGAAGTTCTAAGTCAGCCATCTTAAGGATATTTCTTCTTGCTTTTTCATTTAGTTCTTCTTGTGTGACAGGTTCCTCTAATCTAATGTGCCTCTCTTCCATTTTGTTTGATTTGCATATTTTTCTATGTGAGGCAACCTCACATGGTCATAACTGGACAGCCTATAATTGACCCTTCTTAAGGTTATGAAGTGATTGGGGTCATAAGGTTTCCAGAGGAAACTGGTCTTTAGGCCAAGGCCTTCTAGCATTCTGTCTGCCTCTTGCCATCCTTCCTCCCTCTTGTTAAAAACAAAGTGGCCCAATTGGTTTTTTACCTTCAGCTGTGCTTTCTTGCCTTTGCCTGAAAAGTTCTTTACATCAGCATTCCCAAACTGCCTGAAGTAT
>APFE030931931.1:63742-90555 GCA_000404065.3 Pinus taeda | reverse complement strand
AGAAAGGAGGTTTTGTCATTTGTATCATCAAAGAATTGTTCATTTATGTAAGGTAAAGGAGGTTGCCCCCTTGAAGAGGCTGAATTCTAAGGCGTTGATCTATCTTTTCTATCTTTTCTTGAGCTAGTTTCATAACACACTTACACTTAGGATAAGGCACTTTTGTGGGTTTTTTGAATGAAATGGATTTCAACATGGGGGTTTTTTTACTTTCATAGGCAAATGAAGTTTATCCTTAGGAAAAGGGGTTTTATTAGGGTAATGAAGAGAAATGAATTTTATGAAGGGAATTCTAACACTTGATGTCCATAAGTCATTAAGCTAAAGGTCCAATCCTACCAAAAGTCAGCGAATTTTTCTGAGTCTTTATGACTTGAAGGATTTTAATTACTAGAACTTACTTGTGGATGGGGAAATTAGTAAGTAAAGGGGTGAAAAGCATAAAGGGGAGTTAATTAAATGAACTTGTAAACCATTGTTTTTGCCTTCTTAACTACCCATGCACATTGAAACATATAATCAAGCATGATAAATGTGCTTTTATCCAATCAACTTTATACTTCAACAACCTTTCTTCTACTTACCCATTACTTACCTTACCATTTTTCTTCATTTTATTTGGGTGCATTTAGGCTAGCAGACCCTTATCATTCATGTTTCTTTTGAAAAGTAAACATTGTAATTGTAACCTTATATCATCCAAGGGCTCAGATTAAACTAATAAGCTCCTTGTATTTTCTCTACCTATCTAATGATCTACAAAGATTTAACTGTTTGATCAGATTTTGTTCTCTAACTATAAACATAAAATTCAAAGCATGAAATAGTAAAGATTAAGCAGTTTGACTACCATGGGTTGTGGCATGTATGACAAGCTGCACACAACCATTATTTAAGATAGTAAAGTAGTAAAATAGTAGTGACATTTAGACTTGCACACTTTCATGATCTATTTTTGTTTTTGGGGTTCATATTTTTTCATTTTTTGATCTTTCCTTATTCTTTTTGTCCTTTGATGTTTCTTTTAAGACATACCCTTTTTACATTTTTAAAATTTTTAATATGGAAAACATTTGCAGAAAGCAAATTTATGTACAATATTACAAGGTTTAACCTTAGCCAATTCAAAATTATGAATCCTATCACTATAGGACTCTAATGGTGGCTCCACTTGGGGGTGGCATTTCCTAGTGAAATGTCAAGAACTCTAAAGATCAGTAGGCTTTGAATTGTGGCTTAAGTTACCTTGCAAATTTTCCTTCCGTGAATCTACATTATTGATACTTATGATAGTAAATCTTTTAAAGCTTAGGGCCTTTTCTTCGGGCTTCAACTTCAAAGGATTACCATCCAATCCAATCTACACTCTGCAATGTTATGTACAACGATGGAAAATAAAATGAAATATTGTAAGTCTGTGGAAAATTAGTGCTTCAGCATTCAACTATTAACAGGTCCTCCTGGTAGATTTGATCCATGTATGTTTCTCAAGAAAAAGGCATTGTTTCCTCTATAGCCAAAAATGACATAAGGCCCCTGCCATAGAAAATCAAATTTTCCATGCTTGCCTTTATCTTCTCTCCTTGAATCCAACTTGAGGACTTTGTCTCCTATGTGAAAATCATCCGCGTTAGTCTTTTTATCAAAGACTTTCTTGATTTTTTCCTGGATTATCTGTGATTTTACATATACCTCTTCCCTCATTTGTTGCAGGTGTATAATTTGGTTTATTCTTCTCTGAATGTCATTCGATTCCACTTGTAGTTCCTGGAGGATTTTCATGACTGGCACTCCCAAGGATGATGGGAAAAATGCATCCATCCCATAAACCAGCTGATAGGCTGATGTTCCAATGGACTTTTTAGTAGTCAATCTATCTTCCCATAAGGCATTGAATAACTTCTTGTTCCATGTCTTTTTATTATCCTCCATTAAATTTTTGATAATATTGACCAGGATTTTGTTGGATGACTCTGCTAGTCCATTACCTTGAGGGTAATAGGTTTTGGAATGGCCAAGGGTGATATGGTATTTATTACATAAATCTATCATGATTTTTGACTTAAAGGTTGCTACATTATCAGTAATGAGCTTCTGGGGACATCCAAATCTTGAAAGGATATTAATCTCTAGGAAGGTGATTATGACAGTGTCTGTGGATTGCCTAGAAGGTATGGCCTCTATTCATTTGGTAAAATAGTTTGTGGCTGTTGGAATCCACTTATGTCGAGCTAAGGATGGGGGGGTGTACTTCTCCAATGATGTCTAACCCCCATTGTTGAATTAGAATCTCAGTGGAAATTGGTTTAAGAGGCAAGGGTAAAGGTTTCCTTTTTCCCTAAAAAATCTGGTATTTATGACAAGAGGTCACATGTTTTTTTACATCTGCAAACAAAGTAGGGCAGTAAAAACCAGCCCTAAGAATCTTGTCAGCAGTTTTCTTCCCGTACAAGTGTCCTCCACAGTCCCCTGCATGAAGCCCTTGCAAAATATTATTAGCTTCATCTTTTAATAAACATGTTAATGGAATACCACTACTGTCCTTCCAAAACAATGCATTATCTATAACACAATATCTCAATGACTTTATTTAATAAGAATCTAGCTTTAGTTCTTGTCAGTCTAGGAGGAGCTTGTAAATTTAGTAATACAAATGTAATATCTGTATACCATGGTGATTCAGTAAAAGGTTCACTGATCTATGGAGTCGCCATCTCCTCCTGGTCATCCAAAGAACTAATGAAGTTGATATCAAGGGCCTGACAGTTCGATTCAGCCATGAGGATAAACCCCGGCCTTTGATGAGCTTGGTAGGTTTTATCTCTATGTCATATTCCAATATTGTGGCAATCCACTTGCCTCTTTTTCCTTTAGACCCATTTTGAGTCAAAATGTCCTTAACTACAAAGTTTGGAACATAAGCAATGATGTGAGAGTACAAAATGTATACTCTAAAATATCTTATAGCTTTAACCAAAGCTAATGCCTATTTTTCCATGATATTTTATTTTAGTGTTGCATCTCTTAAGGATTTACTAACTAATTCTATTGGTTGTTCATATCCTTGATTGTTATTTTGTAGCAAGGATGTTGCAATGGTGTGTTATGATGAAAATGAAAAAATAATAAATCTTTGCTGAAGTCAGGACTAATCAAGATTGGAGTCTTGGTTAATGCTTCCTTAATAACTTCGAAGAATTGTTTGGCCTTCAATTTCCACTTGATTAATGAGTCATTTCTTAGCATTTTATTTAATTCCCTAATTAATTCTACATGATTTGAGATGAATCTCCTAAGAAAATTAATCTTACCTAGAAATTATTGTAGCTCTATTATGTTTCGGGGATGGGAAATGGTCAAAATGGCTTCTATTCTAGCAAGATCTATCCTAATCCCACCTTTAGATATGATGTGTACTAACAGTTTTCCCTCTTATAGACTGAAAAGTGTCTTTTTAGGATTTAAAGAAATCCCAAATTTCCTGCATTTGATAAATACTTTTCTGAGGTGGTCTAAATGGTCATTGTCAGATTTGGCGAAAATTGTGATGTCATCCTCATATAATACTAAGAAATGATGGATTTCATTGGAAAAAGCTATGTCCATAGCTCTATGAAATGTGGCACATGCATTCATTAATCCAAAGGGCATCTTGAAATACATGAAGGTACCCCAAGGAGTAGTAAACATAGTTTTGGGTTGGTCCTTAGGTTAGACTAATATCTAGTTATAGCTAGAGAATCCATCTAACAGTGAAATCCTAGATGAGTTGACTACCCTTTGCAATATATGGTCCATTTTCACTAAGGGGTAGTTGTCTTTTAAAGAAACCTTTTCAAGTTTCTAAAATCTACACAAAGTCTAATTTCACCTATCTTTTTCCTAGTTGTAACTAAGTTTGAAATCTAGTCTGAGTATCTAATGGGTGTTATTATTTGAGCATCAAACATTCTTTTAACCTCTTTTTCTATTGATGGCATAAGGATTGGGTTTATCCTTCTAATTTTCTATTTGAAAGGTTTATGATCTTCTTTTAGAGGTATTTTATGTTGAATTATGTTGCCGTCATAAGATTTTAAGTCTTCATAACTCCAAGTAAATACATCCTGGAACTCTTTAAACAGATTTATATATTTGACCTTTTCCTCTTGGGGCAAGGTTTTAAATATCTTGATGAGCTTTGGATTATCTTCAGTTCCTATATTAACTTCTTCTATGTCAGATATTAGAGGTTCCATTTTGGGCTTTTTAGCTACATCATTAGAGTCAAGCAAATCCTCTAAAGGTACTAATCCTTTAAGCAAAAAATTATCTTTCAAATTAAGAATCTCTGGATCATCATCCATTATTTCATCTATCTCTAAATTTTCTAAACTATCTATTTCTACTTTAGTAAATTTAGTTGGTTCATGTACATCAAAAATATTTACATCTAAGGTACTTTCTACATTACTGTCTATTGTGCAGTCAGTATCTATCTTACAATTATGAAATTCACCTTCATTGTTCATGAAATCATAGATCTAAGAGTCCTGGGAAAATATCTACCAATAATTAAGGTTATCTAGTATACCAGGCCCGTGTCTGACCTCTGGAGTGTACTGGTGGTTTGGTTGGAATGGAAATTTACTTGTACTAGCAAAGGTAGCCAGATTGTGGGCCTGCAGGTTTTGTTTTCTGGGAATGGTAGCAAAGTTTGATTCCAGGAGGTCGTTGACCAAGTTTAAAATAGTATCCCTATATCTACCAAGCGTAAGGTTGTTCATAGAATATTCACCACTGATTTGTTTCATAATCAGCTCTGAGTCTCCCATGACAGAAACTCTTTTGGCTCCCAAGTTCCTAACCAATTGTAACCCTAGAATCAGGGCTTCATATTTGGCCATGTTATTGGTACATTTGAAGTTAAATCTGAAAGCATGACCCTCAGCATGGTTATTTTCCATATTATGGATCCAGACTCCTGCACCAGCGCCAACCTATTTATAGATCCATCAAAGTCTAAATGCCAAAGTGACTGATGGAATATGTTATCACTATCAGTTGTTCTATACTTAAGGTATTTGGTTGTGATTTCCTTTTTATTAGTTTCTGCATTATATAAGATGAAGGAGTCCATATCTGAGTGCATGGATTATATGGGAAAGTTTTGGGGATTCTCCTCACTGCTAACCATGTACCTCATCAATGTCTCCCTATATAATTTTCTTGGTTGGCCAAAAATAGATATGGTGGCATAAGACATATCCAATGACAAAGATCCCTGCAGTTTTGCTCCCCATGACCAAGATAGTAGCATTCCATATTTTGGTGGGATATCTGCAACTACAATGTCCTTCAGAATGCTCTTTGCAGGGCACTAGACAAGAGTTACACATAAGTATTTGATTAAACCAAGGCATTTAACTTGGCTAGATTCAAAAGAAAATAAATCTTTATAAGGCCTAGTTATGTCTAGGTTCAATTTTTCCATTATTTCTTTTGGCATGAGATTGTGGGATGCTCCTGAGTCCAACATAGCATTATGCAAAATTTTATCATGAATATTTAGGCTGATGTAAAACAGAGGAACTCGGGGCCAAACAACAATTCAGGCTGGTCATCATTCAAATTAACATAATCCTCTCCCTCTCTTATGTTCAAAGTCTTAGTTATTTGTGACCTATAAGTTTCATTTTTTACTAGTTCAGTCAGAGGAACTAATATCTTTAACTTAGCTATCTCATTTTTAATATTGAAAGGGAGTTGAGGTTTGTTTGCTTGATTCAGATCTTCCTTAATCTGTGTAGTTTGAGTGTCTTTATCCTGTTTCTCAGTGGTAGGTATTTCAGTTTGTTTTTCTACTATTTTACCTTGATCTCTTTTATATTTATTGTTTTCAATTATTGGCTCTATTTGGGTTTCATTAGGGGTTATATCTACAACCCTAGGGGTTGAAGTTTTAGTTGTTCCCTTAGGGAGAATTTGCAATACTTTTTTTAACTGGGGATTCTTTTATTATCTTAGTCTGAGTTTGGATGGATCTTTTAATGGGAGTCTTGTTATTCTTCTTACTTCTCAAGCTATATTGTTTATTTACCTCATATATAGCTGATTCATATCCATGCTTAAAATCTAAAGATTCACCAGATTCTAACTGTAACTGCTGAAGCATATATAACTCCTGTTCTTCTTGAGTAAGAAAAAATGTGTCTTCCTCTATGGTTTCCAGTAAGTTAATATGGGTATCATCCTCTGCTTCTTGGTTTTGTGATTCCTCAAGATAGTTTTCTTGGAAAGGTGGCCTAATTTGTTGGTCTGGTGTAGCATTTTTTATAGCATTAGGGTTCTTCCTAAAATGTGGGTTTCTTATTGGGGGTTGTTGTTGTTGATTCTCCCATTGATTTTTCCTATCCATGATATCTAACCTATCCATAATTCTTTCTAAACTTTTAGCTAAAACATCTACTTTTCCATCTGAAGTTGAAGCTTCTTCTTTAAATACAACTTTCTTTCATTCCTCATTTGTGCTTTCCTAGCTAACGGGTTGGCTTCTACACTGACAACATTACTTTGCATTTGTTTAAGGGTTTCAAGATTTCTCTACCTTAGCTAGTATGACATATCAGCATCAAAACCATCAGGGAACTTAATTATGCTAGGTTAGGTGGAGGATTTATGTTGGATGGAATTGCATTATAGATATTATTAAACCTAGTGCAATTGTCCTGAACTGACTCGTTGGAAGCTCTCCTAATATTGTCATATTCAGAAAGTATTTGCAATGGGTTCTTCTTTCTTTTCCACCTATCAATGAATAACCTTTGAAAATTTGCTAGGTCTGTAATGTGGTTGGCAGGAAAGACTTTGAACCACTTCTTGACATCACGAGTTAAAGTTTGGGCAAAGAGTCTCATTTGGACATTTGCCTCATATTTCATGTAATTCAAAAAATTCAGACATCTTGTTTACATGTTGCTGGGCAGTGTAATGACCAGTAGCATCAAACAGGAAAATCGTACTTTGATAATTTGTAGGCATGGCATGAAGTTGGGCAGGTAGAACAAGAGGAACATATCTGTTTGCCATTGTTGTGATTCTGGTTTGATTGGGGGGTAAAGTTGAGGTGGTTGAAGAAGGGCTTGAAATTGATGGACGGGAAATAGATGATGATGAAGATGAATAACTAATAGGTGATTTAGGTGATTGAATTATGGTAGATGCAATTGATGAAGTTGTGGTAAAGGAAGGTGGATTTAGAGTGAGTGATGATTGTGAAGAAATTTGAGATGCAACAACAGTAAGGGCAGATAGCTCTACAGATTGTTGAAGATAAGAACTATCTATATTATTAATAAACATAGAGGTCAAGGCTTCTAATTTGTCGAAAGCATCTAAGACAAATTTGTCCAAATCTGGATGAATAACCCTTTTTGATTTTATGAGTTGAGTAAATTCAGGGTTTAAAATTGTTTCATGGATATCATTCTCAAATTTGGTTCTAAATAGTGAGGGGTCAAATGAAAAATCAAAAGGGACTTCTTCTAAAGTTGAAAACTCCTCAGGAAGTGAATTGGCTCCGTCTCGCTGACTAGTACTGCCTTGAGTTTTTGTTGTTCTAGGTTGTCTTAAAATTCTCTTTGGGTTATCCACTACAGTTGTAGGGTTTGGATCTAGGTTGGCCCTAGTGTAGTGAATCTTTTTAGGAGCCAAAATTTTAAGTTTTTTAAATTGTTTTTATGAAATTTTCTGAAAACTTACTTTAGGTAATGACCTTAAGGGGCTCAAGATTTGATTGAAGGTTTCCTTAAAGTTTTTATGAGACCGAGGATCGAAGTCCCCAGTATGGTCGCCAGAAATTTTATGACTCTGATAATTCCTTTGAAGTAATAAGAAGGAATAACCAAAGGTAACCACTATCCACTTTTCGAGATCAGGACCTAGCCTTCCTAATGCTCAGAGAGGGCTCTCTCTTTAAGTTTTAGCTATTTTTTAGTTAAGATGTCTTAGGCTAGCTATGATTGTTCAAGGGGTTTTTTTTTTTTTTTAATTGGGTGGTGGGATCTGTTAAACAGATTGATAAATTGATGTCTTTCAAACCATTGGGATATGGAGTCAACTGATAAGGAAGCAATACTGGATAAACTCACTAAAGGGGATGTTCCAAGGGCAAGATAGCAGAGTGTATTTCAGATATTTGAGACAGAGGGGTGAAAGGGCTTCACGTGGGGTGTGAGAGAAGTTAAGGGTTCTGAGACCCAGATAATGAATGAGGAAGGAAGAGGTAATTGAAATCAAAGGGAAGTTAAAAATCCTTTAACCTGGATTGTTTATGAAATCAATCTAAACTAAAGATAAATTAAGAATTATTTAATTTAAATATCAGAGGAAAACATTCAAATGCTTAACTATTAAAACAGTGTGATTTAACAAACTTCTGAAATATTATTCCAGTTATAGTATTTATATTGAAACACATATAAGATTATGAATAACTTTGAGAAAATGACAAAGACACATGAAAATACTTGTTTGATATTTTCTCAACACATGAATCCTTGAAGCAATCTGATCTTTATTAATCAATCCAGCTTGTTGGCTCATGCACTGATATAATAACCATCTGGTTCTTCTTGATCAAACAGTCTATAGAAATGTCTAATAGAATCAACCCTACATACTTCGAATTGTGAAGTATTTATACAAAACTTTATTACAAAATATCTCAAACTAATTTGAGATTTAATCTAGGAAATAAAAATATCTTCTTGCAAGAAGATAGAGACATCTATTGAACTGCTTCATGCTGTCCCTTTTATTTTGGTACTGTTGGCTTTTATGGTTTGATTTTATCCCCTTATACTTCTTTTTTTTTTGCTCTTTCACGCTGGAAGTTTAATTTACTTTTGTCTTTCATCTAATACACTTTCACGCTAATACACCTTAACTTGCTGATTTGTCTTTATCTTTTTGCCTGGTTGTTTTACTTTTACTGTACATTAACCTTTTTACTAATATTTCTTACAGTAAATCAGTTAATTTCTCTCATGTGCCAGCATCAGGTAATTTGATTTTTATCATTCTCCTATATATTTCATCTACCTCGGTGTACTTGGGGAAACTAGTATTTGGGAAAATTGGATTCCTAAAGGCCAATGTCATCAAAATGGTTTAGGTATCTGTCTTTACTCAAACAATGAATTTTGAGCAGGACTTCATATGCACTTGTGTCTCTGATTCCTGTTCGCTAGGGGAAGGTGGCCTGGGTCCAAATGGGGAGTTGTGGTAGGTCTCACATCCATGGAAATAGCGGCAGCCATAATTTAGTTCTTGTGGATTTGAATTTGGCACTACCGGTTTATTCAAAGTTTTTGAAGGAAACTTGAAGCTTTCAGAAGGGTTTGGGCACAAAATTTTAAATTTAAAGTAATTTCAATTAATTTTACTTAATTAAAACTCTTCAAATATTGAACGTTTTCAAATTGAAAGGGTTGTCTGCTAGTTTGTCTTCAAATACCTAGAATTAGGTGAATTAACTTCAAGCTCAAAGTTCACGGCAACTATAGAAGTTTGAATGGCTCTAGTATGGATTTGAGAGCTTGATTGGGGTCTTTGCAGCTTCTTCAGGAGTGAAATTGCAGTTCAATGGGTGAATTTAGTGTTTTCAGGTGTCGCAATGGTTTGTAGAGGTTTTACAAAGAAAATTAGAGAAAAGGGTGAAATAGGGCTTCCCAGACTCTTTATTGAGCAACCGTCACTTTTTGGCGGGTAATTTTACAAATGAACAGTGGGTGGTTTCTCAGGTTTGGCGGGGAGGTAGTTTCCCAAGCCATTGCATCGTTTTCATGGAGGAGCAATATTTAGGAAGGGTCACCCGATCTATGTTAGTGCTCAACACGTAGTAGATGGTGGGCTAGGGAAAACCACTTTACCTAGCAGGTAAAGGTCAGTCGTCAGGTGAAGTCGATATGGTTGTGGACCATCGGATGTGGTAACTAATGATTGGATGTTAGTTAGGAAAGGGATGTGCGCGAATGATATGACCATAGGCTTCGGGGATGCCCAGGGCTTTAATCCTTGGCGGTTTGGGATTAATTAGGATTTAATCATGGGATTAAATGATCAGGCGAGGCTTAATGACGGGATTAGTTTAACTTTACCGTGCAGTGGTGTATTAAGTGGGTTTTTTTAGGAATATGGGACACAGTATAGTTTATATTAAAACTAAGGGTTGGGATATTTATATAGGGGATTTATTTAATATGCAGGAAAAGATATATCGAGAATTATATAATTAAGTTAAAAATTAATATGAAATGAATGTGTGGAGTGAACGTACCACTAAGCATAAGGTAATATTGATGCACTTTCTTCACATACACTTACACTTAGGATAAAGCACTTTTGTGGGTTTTTGAATGAAATGGATTTCAACATGGGGGCTTTTTACTCTCATAGGCAAATGAAGTTTATCCTTAGGAAAAGGGCTTTTATTAGGGTAATGAAGGGAAATGAATTTTATGGAGGGAATTCTAACATTTGATGTCCATAAGTCATTAAGATGAGGGTCCGGTCCCACCCAAAGTCATAGAAATGCTCTAAGCCTTTATGATTTGAAGGATTTTATGTACTAGAACTTACTTGTGGATGGGGAAATTAGTAAGTAACAGGATGAAAAGAATGAAGGGAAGTTTTTAATATTTGAAACATTTGCAGAAAGCAAATGTATGTACAATATTACAAGGCTTAACCTTAGTCAATTCAAAATTATGAATCCTATCACTATAGGACTCTAACACCACCTATATGACTTGCTACTTGTATGAGGATCAATTATACAACATCATTGATCAAACAAAATTCTAGCATCATTGATCATATATCCTTCTATATGTGATATTGAGACATAGCTCCACTGTGTTTCTTTGCGACTATGATCTGATGATCCATTGTGTATTCTAAAACTCCTTCTATTCACTTATTGATAGATTATGGATCTACTTTATACTTGATAAACGAACATGCTTTATTACTTTTGAGCATGGGTATGCGTGCTTTGGACATGGGTTTTCTTTTTGAATCCTTCCACAATTTTTCAATGAGATAGAATCTGGTTTTCTCCTCTCGGGTTCTTAGATGAATTATCTCTCTATACTTAATATATTTTGGCCATCATGTACCCTTTCCAACCTCATATATTAGGGGGCATATGTTATGTCATAATTTAGAATTCTTGTAGCCTTGATGCTCTTATATGGTATTGGGAAACCCTATTCCCATGCAGACATGATATTATATTAAAAAAAATATTTCAAATTCCATATGCAACTCTACCCACAATAAATTGCTTACTTATGCGGTTCCTATAACACTACACCAACCATACCTTTTAAAATATGAAAAAATAAAATACAATGCTATTTTTCAGGCAAGGTTCAAGAATTTTACTGCGAGCCCATCTACAGGAGCTCTTGGCACAACTGGATTAACTAATTTTAGAGGGTATATATACACCCCTTTGGTAGGCCTAAAAATTATAAGAGAAAGCCTATCGACATGTTGAAGCCTCAGATTTTTTATACTCCAACATGGGGGATAACCACCCGGTCTAGACATTAAGACATCTCCTTTTCCGTTTGAAGTGGTGGCTCCGACTAGGGATGATGGGACCAGTTTCCTAGTGTGGGTTTTAAAATGAGAGTGGGTGGTATTCAAGTGATTGCAATAAGGATAGTGAGAAATAAATGGCCTATTCTGTCATGAAAATCCCGAGCTAACTTAATCTAATATAAGCCCGGGTATTTTTGTGTGATATGCAATCTAAAAAGGTATCTACTTGACATGTGATAATAAAGATCAATCATGCATTAAACAGAGGTGATAACGTGTAAAGACAATTTCTTTGACTAAATAGTTAGTCAAACAAATGTATAAACTATATCACATATATCTAATGATTATATATGAAAATAAACAATTTCAACTAGGAATCATATAGTAGTACAATTAATGCTTAACAGAAAGAACGTATCTCAGATACAATTCATGAAAATAAATTTTTATCACTAATTAAACAGAAACGAAACTAATCATACAAGATAGAAGTACCATATGTGTGAAGTTCTGCTCATTTGACTAATGACATAGATCAACTGCTTTCTTTAGATCAAATTATCTTCCAACTATTCAATATTGCATCAACAAAGGAAAGTTGTTTGATATTTAAAATAAGTGATCAAGTTCCATAATTTCATCAAAGCATTCACCAAATTACAGAAGTGCATTATTTGCAAATGTTGTTGATAAAATTCTACACCCTTCTCTAAATGCATGAGAAGTGTATAAATATTATTCTAACTAATGTTAAAAAATATATTATACAAAAAGTTGAGGAGGTTTCAAACAACCTTCCTCCTAACTAGTTAACTAACTCTAAAATAAAAGTGACTAGATGAGAAAAGGTTATGATGATGACTTGCTGTCTACTAGCTTCTATTTTAAATCGCATATATCGGCCATCGGTTTGACTTGAGGAGGTGTCCCAAACTGTGTTATGACCTATCCTGTGAAAATAACATCTGTGAGAGGTGGTAGCATCTGCTGAGTTGAACAAAGTGAGCAGTTAAGGGTCATGATTTAGCTGTGTGTCTTGACAAGGTATTGCTAATATTCCTCCGAGTCAGTGTTTGCTAAGTTTGCGATCGCTTTCCTTTGAATTTCCACCCTTTCCTTCGAGCTGTTATGCAAGTCATTTAAATCGGGCAGTATTTTCAGGTTGCCTTCTTTCACCAAGTAGGTGGCATACAAAGTGTGGTTTACCACTTTTACTATGTTCTTTGACACCCCAGCTGCTAATTCCACTGCTAATTCAGCTTTTTTGATACTCGCATCCCAATCCGTGAATAGAGTGTCCTTATGTGTCTCCTCAATCTCAGGTAGATTAGCTCTCCTTCCCTCTCTGTTTCTGGCCACTCGATGAATTCAAAGATTCTTGTGTTTAGATCAGAAAATTCAGTTCTTTGGTTAATCACCTTATTCATTAGATGGTCACTAGTGATCCAATAAGGAGTGATATGTGACATCTTTTGGGAAAATTGTTCTTGTTGTTTTAGCAGGAGGGAATTTAGCTCTAGTACCTCTTTGGTGAATTCCTCGACAATAGGGACATCTTCATATTTTTCCATGGCCTCTTGCGATTCTTGAACTTGTATGTTCTTCGTAAAAATGTTTTCTTCATGGCTTATCTTTAACATCTCCATATTCTACTACAATTGAGCGATTTGTTCAGTAGCTTGTTGGTTCACATTTTGTTTCTCAACTTGCAGCTATTGGTCAAGCTGTGCTATCTTCTCGTCCTTTTCCCTTAACAAAATAGATATCTCGGTAGCTTTATCCATTGTGGTAGTCACATATGCCCCTGTAAACTGTAATAGTCTGGTCAAGTTTTCAGCTGGATTGGAAGGAATATCCTTCTAGACTATGTCGATCGGCTCATTCCCAAGTGAGATCTTGGGTGTCTCTATCCTTCTTCTTCTCCTTTGTCTCCTCACTACAACCTTATGAAGTGTGCTGTAGAACACATCTAAAGGAGGAATTTTAGTCACCTTTAGGACAATTTCTGAGGTGGGCAAAGAAGGAATAATTTTTGTTTGTTGCGAACTTATCCCTTGCTCATCCATTGGCTCAGACTCTGTAATATTTTGGGTATGCAAGGGAGTGTGATATTCCGTGGTTTCCTAAACATCTATTGTATTAGGAGTGTATTGTAGTTTTTTATTGAATTGATATCACTTCTACTCCAAACTGATTATTTTTATCTCTTGACTGATATCTTTTGTTGGGTTGCTCATACCCTGCTTTTCGGCTAACCTCCTGCTAGATTTTGCTATATTCTCAGTGTCTTGGGCCCTCCCTGTATCCAGTGATTTCCTTGTATCCACTTGAGACTCTATGAGAGAATTAGGTCCCTTGTTGTTGATAGTCAGACTGGGTGTAGGCTTGTCCTCAATTTTTAACAAATGTAGCGGAATTATTTCACGCCTTTTGTTTTTGAACTCCTAAAAGCTTTCAAAATCTTTAGGACTCAGATTTTCCTTTGCCCACTCAAACGCTTGTTCGAAGGATTCATTTGACTATAAAAGGTCTTTAGAATTATTAGCCTCATGGTTATAAGGCTTTATCTTTACTGCAACAGTAATTTTATGTGTTATTTTGTCTACATCAAATTGCCTTTTCGGCTAAGTATGGAGCATGAAGCTTTCTAGGCTTATTGACTCCTTGGTTGCATGGTTAAAATTTTCTAATGAAAAGGAACCACACCGAATAGGAAAATATGGCCATAATGACTTTATGTTCTCTTTTAGGGTCTTGGTCAAGCATTTTCCCATAGCCTGGTGGGCTATTTCTCTTACTAATAATTTATCATAGACATACAAAGGGAGGACATGCGGGTCCGCTGTACTACCAAAAACCCTGATGTATGTAAACCATTCTTCAACAAAATACTTGCCCATTATGAGAAGGTCTACAGTGGCTTCTTTGGAAAACATGGGGCCTTTCTTATTAAAAATTAATTGATGTAATGGAAAAATAATAGCATGGCATATTTTATAAAAATGGGCTATTTAATAGAATTTCCAAATCTGTTTATGGCTGAGATGGATAGGGTAGGGGTTCTGCAAGGTCCATTTCCAACCCATGATTGGAAATTTAGTGCAGAAACAGATAGCATCAATGATGTAGGCACTGAAATAGAATGGAGGAAGGTTGTCTATGGAGGAGGATCTCTTTTGAAGATACTTGGTGATGGAAGTGACTGGGTTATCAGATAGGATAGTGGCCCAATTCATAATGTGGGAATTGACACAAGCATCAATCAAAGGAATCCATTCTATGGAAAACTTAGCATTGTTAGGTAATCCATATAGCCTACATAACATAACATCTACATAGTTTTAGTGGTTTTCTAAGGAGGCTATAGGATACATACTCATTTTGTCAAATTTTAACTTGTTCTCCAGTACCCTCTAGCCCTAGATCATCTTGAAAGGTTCTTCATTTTTCTTTGCAAATTTGGCTAGGTATGACTTGTCATATATGTATTGAGGGTCAGGTATATGGTACATTTACTTCAGGTCTTCATCTTTGAATGACCCCATGAGATCTATCCTTGAGTTCCTGAATTTCCTATCTTCAATAGTGAGATTTTCCACCACTCACCTAATCATATCAGTATAGGGGAGGATCTTCGCTCCTCCCCAAGGTTTGAATTAGACTCCCCAAGGTTTTATTGAATAATTCGTTGCCTTTACGATAATAACTTTGGGACGCTCATCCTCAAGCTTGTTGTATATGACTTCCCATGTTGTCACTCCCCCATTGGTGCTACAGACTGTATCAGAAAATATAGGAGACATTTCTGATAGCTCAGAGTCTGTAATTCTCTGTTTTTTTTTGCTTTTGCATCACCTTCTGCAATGACATCTTTTGAATTTTTCCTAAAATGGAAGAGATATATCAACACATATGATATAGGGTAATTAAGGTTGAAATCTCTCTAAAATGACTTTGAATCATGGGAGGATTTCAAATGAGATATTCAGCATTAACTAGCCATAACTTGAAACACCATTACTTCTCCTTGGGCTGCTAAACATTAATTACCCTGTCATACCATTCATTATTATATTCAAACATAGTAACTTCCCATGCTCGATGATCTATTTGTGCATCGTAACTTCTAAACGTTGTAATATATCATTTCTTTCTTATAATGCAAAATGCGATTGCGAAAATCACAATATCGCATTTCGCAAATTGTTAAAGGATGACACAATGGCATGGCTTATTTATTTGCAACTCTACGAAGTGTGATCACGTGTTCTCAAGGCAGTCTGATCAGTATATCACAACGAGGGGTCTCATCGCATATCGCAATTCAGGATTTACTTAAAGATGTTTATAATTATCACATGGAAAAAATGCGAAGTGTGATTTGCGACAAAGATATTAAACTTGGGTTGTTTTCTAAGAGTTTTCAAGGCAATTTCTTAGAGTTAGGATATATTTTTCAAAGGCTATTTTTTTTTTAAAGGGTCCCCATTTATATGTCAAATATCAATTATTATTTGTATGAATTGGGGGGTTGTTACATATTACAACAATTCGTGATTAACTTGGGAGAACCAGCTATCTCTGATTGATCTTTTGAAATTTATAAGGACTTTCAGAATAAGAAAAGTTATGGGGATAATAATTACATGAGTTATAATCTAAACAATATTCCTATGAAATCATAATCTATCACTAAATCTATCTATTCAACTACATTACTCTTGTAGTGATAAAAATATAGATGCATCCATCAGTCTTTAAGATTTTAAAGAGATATAGTAGGTGCTTTCTACAGATTAGTTTTTTGGTTTTATCATTTATCACAGGTAGAGCCTCTACTGCTAGTAGGTGTTCACAGCCTCAACAAGGTTGCCTTTTAACCAACAATGATTGATTGTCCCATATGAAGCAATTTTCAAAATTCAAAATGATAGTCATTTTCCTTTTCTTTTTCCTTAAGACCTTTCTTTTCCTTTCATGTAATTTTATTTTGAAATTTAAAAGACAATGTCTAGGCTTGGTAACCTAATAATGACAATGCCATTCACCAGTTGTAACTAAACTAAACAAGCTAGCTCTTGATGAGACCCCTTGTCCTTTGATTGATTAGATCATTGGCTATTACCCTATTTTGATATACAGCTTTGGTAATATCTGTTTATTTATTCCCCTATGAACATGGTAAACAAGCTCGTGATCAGACTTATTATCTTTTAAGTTTTTTATATTTTAGAATTACACTATGAAAAAGGAAAATTTTATCCGATGGGGTGAATCACTGGCTCTTTTAAAGAGTTTTGGATGATAATGATAGAGTTTTGAGATACTCATCTGTAGAAAGTCCTTATTGGGTTAAATATTCTTTTCTTTGACTGATAACAAGACATCTATACTTTATAAAGATAAGAGCTTGTTCATTGAACAAATGATTCTAGCAAGGTCAAGTTTTTTCATAAGGTTCATTTTGATACTCAAATTCTCTAATTATTTCTTTAACTTTTCCTACTTATAGAAGCGAAAAGTCAAAATATTATCAGAGATTTTATTTTGAGAAGCCAAAAGTAAATACTACATTAATGTTTATTTCTTAAGAATCTTACAGATAATATGATACAAAAATAGAAGAGGTTGTCTTCTAGGAAAAGTATTTTTTTAGAATTTCCCCATTAACAGGCAAGGAATCGACTTTACTTGATAGGTCTTGCAATAAAAATGTTGATTGACCAATTTTCTCAATGATTTGGAATGGTCCAAGCCAAAGTATTTGGAACTTGGTACGCTTACCATTTTCCTCATGTTCTTTGTCCCATTTCAAAACCTAATCACCTACTTCAAAAGTTTAATGACTGACAAAGGTTGTATCAAAAGAGGCTTTGACTAATTACTGATGATGGGAATGGGTATATTTAGCCTTGTCTCTTTCTTCTTCGAGTTTAAGGATATGAAATTGTCTTGCTTGAAGAGAAGAGGAAGGAAGGATTTTCATTGATAAACTGCACTAGGGCGAGAGATGGGATTGTTATGTTTGTTGGGTATGGAGCCTAATTATCTTCTGTATTCAAAGGTCTTAGCTAGATGTATACCCCAGGAAGATTGTACACCCCTCCACATGGGGGGGTGCAAGGGGGACTTGTCCCCCCAGCGGGGGTTTGGGGGGAGTGATCCCCCCTGGCTGGGGGGTCTGGGGGCCAGTGGTCCCCCGGTAGGGGTTTTGGGGGTAGTGCCCCCAAAGCTAAAAACAGATGTAAAATTTCCTTGTAAAATTATATTAATTTCTAGTCACTAGGCCATTCATTAGGTGGATGATCTGATGGTAGAACTTATATTTAGTTTAGAATTTTTTTCCCTAGAAGGAAACCCCTCTCTTTGTATGAGGGCATTGTATTGAGGCAGTGTAATAGATGTGTATTCTTTGAGTGAGAAACAGAGAGGTGAGACTGTGAGAGAAAATAGAGGATATTATAGCGGATCTGCTGTAGGTTGTGCCTCTTCATTTTGTTGGATAATAGAAAGGAAGGACTGACTATTTTGGGTGCACGTAGCCCAAACTAGGTGAACCACATATATCTGTGTCTCTCTGGTTTTATGCCTTTTTTTGTGTTTATATTTCTGCAATATTCTATGTGTTACATTTCTCTGTAATATATAATTTTCTAACAACTGGTATTAGAGCCGAAGGTCTATTTGGCTGACAAACTCAGAGGAGAGAAGGGTTCCTGGTTCAAGTGGGAGCAATGGTGGAAGATGGTAAGTTTAGGGTTGAGAAATTTAACAGCCAAAACTTCTCGCTGTGGAACATGCAGATGGAATATTATCTATATCAGAAATATATATACCTACCATTGAGCGGAAAAAGAAAGAAGCCAATGGCTATGTCATATGAAGAATGGAACCTTCTCAATAGAAAGGCACTAAGAACAATATGGTTGTGCCTCGCAACATCAGTCACCTTCAACATTTCGAAGGAAACAATGACAGAGGGTTTGATTCAGGCGTTGGCGAAACTATATGAAAAACCCTTGACCTCAAACAAGGTATTTCTTATGAAACGATTATTTAATATGAAGATGTCAGAAGGTGCATCTATTTTAGACCATTTAAATGATTTTAATACAGTTACAAGTCAGTTAAGTTCTATAGGGGTAAACTTTGAAGATGAAGTTAGGGCTCTGTTATTCTTGTGCTCATTGCTAGAAAGTTGGAATGGTTTAGTAATGGCCATTAGTAACTATGTCTTTGGATCTAGTTCTTTAAAGTTTGATGATGTTCTCAATGCAATCCTTAGCGAGGAAATGCGACGAAAAAGCTCCAGTGAGACATTAGGTAATTCTTTGACTGCAGAGACTAGGGGAAGAAAAATGGAAAGAGGAAAGAGCCCAGGATATCATAGTAAGTCAAGAAAAGGCAAATCCAAGTCCAGATCAGGGATAATGTGCTAGAAATGTGGGAAGAAAGGACACCTGAAGAAAGACTGCAAGTCTCGGAAGGGAAAATAAGGAGATGCGAAACAAGAAACTAATCATGAAGTGAATGTAACAAGTGATGATTCTTTCACTAGAAAATATTATTGATGCCTAGGTGGTAGATTCAGGGGCCTCATTCCATACCACACCTGATAAGAAACATTTTCATGATTATGTTCAAGGATATTTTGGATAGGTTCGATTGGGTGATGATAAATCCTGTAAAATCATTGGAATGGGTACAGTTTTCATAAAACAACAGAATGGAAATCAATGGCTATTGAAGGAGGTATGACATGTTCCAGATATAAAGAAAAATCTTATTTCGATAGGGTAGTTGGGAGGTGAAGGTTACATAACTACTTTCACAGATAAAACTTGGAACGTCACTAAAGGATCCCTAGTAATAGTGAAAGGAGAAAAGGCCGGTACATTGTACTCATGCAATGGTATTTCTAATTCTGTTAATGCTTTAAATTCTACAATAGAAGATACGGCATTGTGGCATCATAAGCTCAGGCACATGAGTGAGAAGGGGATGAAAATTATTCACTCAAGAAATTTCTTGCCAGGTTTGAAGCATGTTGATTTAAAATTCTGTGAGAATTGTGTTTATGGTAAACAAAAGAGAGTCAGATTCCCTAGAGTTGGGAAAGAAAAGAAGAGTGAAAAATTAGAGCTTGTGCATACTGATGTATGGAGACCTGCTCAGGTATCATCTCTTGGTGGCTCTCGTTATTATTTTACTTTTATTGATGATGAAACTAGAAAAACTTGGATTTATTGTATTCGAAATAAATCTGATGTATTTGATACTTTTAAGAAATGGAAAGTTTTGGTTGAAAATGAGACAGGAGAAAGTTTGAAGTGTCTCAGATTAGATAATGGAGGTGAATATTGCAACAAATAGTTTGATAGGTACTATTCAGAGAATGGAATTCGTAGAAAGAAGACAGTTCTAGGAACACCACAAGAAAATGACATGTCAGAAAGGATGAACAGGACAATCATGGAGCGTGCAAGGTGCATGAGATTGTATGCAGGGTTAGTTTTACAATTTTGGGTAGATGCTATAGATACTGCTGTTTATCTAATAAACAGAGGGCCTTCAAGTTCCTTGGATGGTGGTATTCTAGAGGAGGCATGGACAGGTAAAAATGTAAACTACTCTTTTTTAAAGACTTGGTTGTGAAGCCTTTGCCCACATTAGCAAATAAAATAGAACAAAGCTTGAGGCAAAATCAATGAAATGTACCTTTATTGGATATGGTGTTAATGATTTTGGTTATCGCTTTTACGATTATTAAAAACACAAAATCATTAAGAGCAGAGATATCATATTCAATGAAAAGGTTTTGTATAAGGATCAGCTGCAGGAAAAGAAACTAGAAAAAGAAAACAAAGAATACATAGTGCTTGATGATATCACAAGAAAAGTAATGGTGCTTGAAAATCGTAATGATCAACAGCCAGAACAACAACCACAACAGCAACAAGCACTTCAAACACCTGAAAGTGGTGTTAGAAGATCTACTAGGATAATTAGACCCCCCGAACGATACTCTCCTTCATTATATTATGTATTTTTGACTGATTCTGGTGAACCAAAATGTTATGAAGAAGGAGTGTAGGTAGAAACCAGGAAGAAGTGGGAGCAAGCCATGAAAGAAGAGATGGACTCCTTAGCACATAACCAGACTTGGAACTTAGTCAGGTTGCTTGCAGGTAAAATATCATTGCAGAACAAATGGGTTTACAAGTTGAAGGAAGACGATGGAGGTAGAAAAAGGTATAAAGCTAGAGTTGTGGTGAAAGGGTTTGCACAAAAAAATGGTATAGAATTTGATGAGATATTTTCTCTTGTTTTGAAAATGACTTCAATCAGAACTATTCTAAGTCTGGTAGTAGCTGAAGATTTGCATCTTGAGCAGTTAGATGTAAAGACAACCTTTCTCCATGGGGATTTGGAGGAAGAGATATATATGCAGCAACCATAAGGATATGAGGTAAAAGGGAAGGTGAAACTAGTGTGAAGGTTGAGGAAGAGCTTGTATGGCTTGAAACAAGCTCCAAAGCAGTGGTATCTAAAATTTGACAAGTTTATGTCTGAACAAGGTTTATACTAGATGTCACTTTGATCATTGTGTTTATCTCAAAAGGCAAAATGATGGCAGCTATATTATACTGTTATTGTATGTAGATGACATGCTTGTTGTAGGTTATAACATGCAGGAAATAAATGAGCTCAAAAGGAAATTGGCAACTCATTTGCAATGAAGGATTTGGGTGCTGCAAAACAAATCCTTGGTACGAGAATAACTAGAGACAGGAAGAATCGCAAATTAACATTGTCTCAAAGTGAGTACATAGAAAAGGTGTTGAAAAGGTTTAATATGCAGAATGAAAAACCAATTAGTATACCTTTGGCTAGCCATTTAAAATTAAGTAAGGAGGAGTGTCCGAAGATTCAGGAAGAAATGGCTCATATGTCTAAAGTTCCATATGCATCAGTGGTTAGAAGCTTAATGTATGCAATGGTCTGCACAAGGCCTGATATTGCATATGCAGTGGGAGTTGTAAGCAGGTACATGAACAATCCAAGAAAAGAAAATAGGATGGCGGTGAAGTGGATTCTCAGGTATTTGAGAGGTACCACAAATCAAGCATTATGCTTTGGTGGTTCAAACATTTCTCTACAGGGATATGTTGATGCAGATATGGCAGGTGATAAAGATAACAAGAGGAGCACAACAAGGTATGTGTTTATTGTAGGTGGAACAACTTTCAGTTGGGTCTCAAAACTATAGTGTTATTACACTCTCAACAACAGAAGCAAAGTATGTTGCTGCTACAGAGGTTAGTAAAGAAATGATTTGATTACAAAGGTTTCTAGATGAATTGGGTAAGAAGCAAGAGTTGGGAAGGTTATACAGTGATAGCTAGAATGTTATACATCTTGCAAAGAACTTTGCATTTCATTCCAAGACTAAGAATATACATCTCAAGTACCATTTCATACGGTCAGCATTGGAAGATGGACAGTTGAAGTTGGAAAAGATACACACTAGCCAAAATCCTGCAGATATGTTAACAAAAGTTGTAACTAGGGAGAAACTGAGAATCTTCTCAGTTTCAATTGGTCTTCAAGTATGATGAAGAAGATGAGAAATAGGCAGGTCCAAAGTGGAGTTATTGTCTAGAAAATGAAGCAGTGGTGGAGTTGCCATAATCAGTCTCCAAGTGGGAGATTGTTGGGTGTGGAGCCTGATTATCTTCTGTATTTATAGGTCTCAGCCGGATGTATACCCCAGGAAGATTGTACACCCCTCCACACAGGGGGGACTTGTCCCCCCCACGGGGGTTCGAGGGGGGCGATCCCCCCTGGCTGGGGGGTCTAGGGGCCAGCAGTCCCCCGGCGGGGGTTTCGGGGGCAATGACCCCGAAGCTAAAAACAAATGTAAAATTTCCTTGTAAAAGTATAGTAATTTCTAGCCAATCTGGGCCGTTCATTAAGCAGATGGTCTGACGGTAGAACTTATGTTTAGTTTAGGGTTTTTTTCCCTAGAAGGCAACCCCTCTCTTTGTATGAGGGCATTGTATTGAGACTGTGTAATAGATGTGTATTCTCCGAGCGAGAAACAAAGAGGTGAGATTGTGAGAGAAAATCAAGGATATTACAGTGGATCTGCTGTAGGTTATGTCTCTTCATTTTGTTGGATAATAGAAAGGAAGGACTGGCTATTCGAGGTGGATGTAGCCCAAACCAGGTGAACCACGTATATCTGTGTCTCTCTAGTTTTATGCATTTTTTTTTTTATATTTCTGCAATATTCTATGTGTTCCATTGCTCTGTGGGGAGAACTGCTTCTTTCCCATAAACTAAAGCAAAAGGAGAAGAACTGGTTGAGACCTTCTATGTTATTATATCTGCCCAAAGATAAAATGTCAATGCTTTGTGCCAATTCCTATGATTTTGTTCAATAGTCCTCTTGATGATTCTTATAAGGTTTTTGTTTGTTAATTTTGCTAATCCATTACCTTGTGGATAATAGTTGGCTGGATACTCCAATTTGAAATCTCTTTTCAAAGAAAATTCTACCATAGTATTTCTAGAAAATAAGATTCATTATCAAACATTAAAGTTGTGGGGAGGCCAAACATTGTAATTATGTACTGATCAATAAAATTTGTACTTTTTGTATTATCTACCTTTAGTGGGATAACCTCTACCCATTTCATGAAATAATCATTAGTTGTAAGAATGTACTTGTGTTGCTTGGAAGAGCTAGGAACAATCTCACCAATTATATCTAATCCCCATTGTTCAAATCGTCATTGGATATTGAATGGCTGCAAAGGGAATGCTAGTTTCTTTTCTCTTCCAACTGCAGCTTGACAAATTTTGCATTTTCTTTCATATTCATGTGCATCCTTGAATAGTGTTGGCCAATAATAACATGTATGAAGGATTTTATGAGTTGTGGTGTTTCCTCTGAAATGACCTCCAGCTAGTCCGTCATATAACTCCTGCATAACCTTTTTAGCTTCAGGTTTCGCAAGGAATATTAATAAAACTAAATCATAATTTTTCCTAAATAATACATCATCAACCAATTGATACTGATTTGATTTAAACTTAAAGAACGTTTTGTTTTGTAATTGAGATGCATAGGAGCATATCCATTCTTCAAATAAAACTTCAAATCAGCATACTGTGATTGTGCATCGCTGAGGCTTACCTCTGATATTTGCCCTTCATTACCTTGGTCTTATTTTGTTGATAAGTTAGAAGCTCTAGTTAACATCCTGCAAAAACCTTGGCCCCTAACAATTTTAGCTGGCCGGATTTCTACATCGTATTCTTGAAGTGTAGTGACCCAATTGGCTCTTTTTTCCCCCACTTCTCTTTGAATCAAAAGTTTCCTTACTGCAGGGTAAGGTACTATTATTTTTGTATGAGTTTTGAGGGGAAAAGGTCTGAAATGTTTCAAGGTTTTAAAGACAACAAAACCTTGTTTCTCAATAACTAAGTAGTTTAACTCGGCACCTTGTAAATTTTAACTGAAAAAAGAGATAGGTGCTTCTATGTTTTGATCATTTAGCTCTATTAAAACTGTCGCATATGATGTATCAGATGAAACATTGTACAACACAAAAGGTTTGATAAAGTCTAGAGTGGTTAAAGAAGGAGCATTGGTGATGGCCTTTTCAATTAAGTCAAATGACTCTCTCTCATTTTTACCCCATCTGAAGACTCCATTTTTTATTATCATTGATTGGATGGGTAAAACAATCTATGAGAAATCTTGAACAAATATTTTTACAAAATTGATCTAGTCTAGGAATGATTGCATGGTATTTTTGTTATGTGGGAGAGGAATCTTTTTAATTTCTTGGATTCTATCAGGATCAATATAAATCCCTTTCTTGGACACTATGAACCCAAGAAGCTTGCCTTCTACTAAAGAAAAGTATAACTTTTTGGGATTCAAAAAATGCCACATTTCTTGTATATTTCTGTTGAGTCCCTATAATACTAGTGATTACCCCATTACTATTGTAGTTGTACCCCTTATTAATATTGTTGTGCTCCTATTGTTCCCATATTATTATTACTGTGCCCCATAGAATCCCTCTATTGTTATTTTGTGGCTTTATATTATTATTGTTAGGTCGGCTAGGTTATATTGTGACTCCTTAGACTCCTATATATAGAAAGAGGTTTTTCCATTTGAATCATCCAAAATATTTTTTCATTTATGTAATGTAAAGGAGGTTTTCCCCTCGAAGAGGCTGAATTCTAAGGCGTTGATCTATCTTTTCTATCTTTTCTTGAGTTGGTTTCATAACATTTGGTATCAGAGCTTTGGATTCTAGGGTTTCGCTGCTCGAAACAGGTCATCGTGGAATTTTCGCTATAACGTTTTTCTGTGATGTTTCATAAGTTGAAAAAAAACCCATTTGAGAAGACATCACACTGAATCTTGGGTCCGAATTTTAGCACTTTGCACACTATATTTGTGGAGATATGATCTGAGGAAGTTGGTCTTTTTGTAGACTCCTGAATTACATTCCAAACAGGTGACCCGGGGAAAATTGTCATAAATTTATCTCTGAGCATCGGATTGAAATTTCATAAAAGGGTACAGAAAAAGGACAGACTGTAGTTTCTACTATATAGTTTTTAGTGCCAAAGGTCGAAACAGTTACTCGTGACACGGCGTACAAGTTCTCTCTACTGAACTAGTCTATAATCAGGTCATTGTGGGAGATTTGGTATAACTCTTCTCTCGAGAATCCCATTTGGATCAGACTGGTGTCATTGGAAAGAGGATGCAGAGGGATACTGTAGGTCGCAATTTCAAAACTAGATGATCTGAAATTACAGAGATACATCAAATTCAATATTGAGCTCCTACAAAGTGAAAAAAGGTGTGTTGTTTTTTTTTAAATTTTGAATAAGCTTGGTTTCAAAAATTAGTTTGAAGGAATTAAAAGGGCATAGTAAAGCATTATTATCATTAATTGATGCCCTGAGGAAAAGAAACGAAAACACCTAGTAGGCAACCTGAAAGCTCTAGCATGACTCATGAAGAAGAGGAAGAAATGCAACATGATATATCAAAATTACGAGACCAAGTGCAACAAGTGTCACTTGCACAAAAATCAACAGAATCTAAGATGGATGGTTTAAAGAAAGATGTAGAAGCTAAGATGGATGGCTTAAAGACAAGCATGGAAGATTTGAAGATAGGCATGGAAGATTTGAAGATAGATTTGAAGATAGATTTAACAAAGTTTCTACAAGAAATGCTTACTAACAATGAAAGGGTAGTAAAGGAAACTCATGATGAGAACAAAAGAAATGTTAATCATGATCTCATAGACTCTAATGTTAGATCGAAGACCCACCATATTCCAAAAATCGATATGAGGAAGTTTGAAGGCAAGGATCCCGCAACATGGATATTACAGATGGAGAAATTTTTCGATCTCTATAATGTGCAGAACACACAAAAGGTACGTATGGAAACTTTATATTTGGAACCAAATTAGTTTGTATGGTATCAATTGCTTTTTTCTCGTAAACAATTTATCACTTGGGAAATTTTTACAGAAGAATTGATAGCACATTATGAGGATACAAAAAGCAACGTTTTTTTTAGCCAATTGATAAGTCTCAAACAAAAGGGTTCAATCTTGGAGCACATTGAGGAGTTCCAAAAATTGAACATAAGGGTAAAAGATATTCTAGATGAGCATAGGATTGATGTGTTCATAGGGTATTTAAAGGATAATATCCAACATGATGTTCACCTTTGGGAACCTGATTCATTAGAGAAGACATTCAGGTTAGCAAGAAAAATGGAAAGCAAAATTATGGCAACCAAGAAGCATACCACTCATAACTATAAAGATGGAAGTGTTGTTTCCCCTGGTCTTCCACAACCTATCAGGTTGACACCACAACAATTGGAAGAGAAAAGAGCAAAATGGATTTATTACAGTTGTGATAGAAAATACACTAAAGGTCATAAGTGTGTTGAGAAGAAATTATTCTACATAGATTGTGAAGAGGAAGAAGAAAAGGAGCAAGAAAGGTCAAAAGAAGAGGATATCCTCTAGGAACAAAGCCTAGATAAAGAAGAAATGAATCTGACCATATCTTGTAATGCATTGGCGGAAATTACCACTCCTCAAACCATCAAGATAGAAGGACAAATCAAGAAGAAAAAGTTAATAGTGTTGATTGATTCA
>APFE030931931.1:10263-57734 GCA_000404065.3 Pinus taeda | reverse complement strand
ATAATACTAGTGATTACCCCATTACTATTGTAGTTGTACCCCTTATTAATATTGTTGTGCCCCTATTGTCCCCCTATTATTATTACTGTGCCCCATAGAATCCCTCTGTTGTTAATTTTGTGGCTTTATATTATTATTGTTAGGTCAGCTAGGTTACATTGTGACTCTTTAGACTCCTATATATAGAAAGGAGTTTTTTTCATTTGAATCATCAAAAAATTGTTCATTTATGTAATGTAAAGGAGGTTTCCCGCTCGAAGAGGCTGAATTCTAAGGAATTGATCTATCTTTTCTATCTTTTCTTGAACTAGTTTCATAACAATTTCAAAGATATGATTTAGGTCATTTAAATGAATCTTTTTGTTTCTAGAGTAGATTCTATTTTCATCTAGCTAAATAACAACTGATTTATTAATTAAACCTTTAAAAGAAATATCCATGGCATGTTGGATTGTAGCACCCACATTGATAAGTCCAAAAGGAATCTTATGATAAGCATATGTTCCCCACTTGGTCCTAAATGTCATCTTTAACCTGTCATCTGAATGTACAAGGATTTGATTGTATCCTGAAAATCCATCTATAAAAGACATTAACTCAGAATCTACAACTGATTGCAATATTTGTTCCATGGTAGGAAAAGGAAAATTATCCTTTTGACAAGCTCTATTCAGGTTTCTAAAATCAATACAAATCCTAATATTGCCATTCTTTTTCTTGAATGGAACCATATTTGATACCCATTTTGAGTGTCTAACAGGAAATATTATCTTTTCTTTAAGAATTTTTTTCAACTCAGGTTTGATTTGACTTTCAAGATTTGGATGAATCTTTCTTAGCTTCTATTGAACTGGTTTCTCATTAGAATTCATTGGTATAGTATGTTGAATTACATAGGAATGATAGGTCTTGAAGTCTAAATAATCCTAGGTAAAGACACTCTTATATGTTTTCAACAACTTGATGAATGATGTCCTTTCTTCGGGTGATAAACCGAGACCTAGGTTGACACTTTGAGGTTTTTCAGTTGTACCTAGGTTTACCACTTCAAATCTTAGAGTAGAACTCCGAGTCTTGGAGTTGGTAATCTTCTTAAATTTATCTTTCAAACCATAGAGATATTCAATTTTGACTACATATTTCAGAATTGGGTTTTGATCTTGTTTATGATTGATTTGAAAGTCGTTCTCATGTTCATCTATGCTTTGTTCCTCACAAGATCCTTCTGATGTAAGGAAATCGACTATATCAACATCATTATTAAACACTCTCCAATTTGTTACATTATTAGGAATGAATGGTCTAAAAGCTAACTATATTGAAAATCTATCTGCATTAAATTCTTCTAAAGGTATAAGTCTAGATGCTACATTGGCAAGTAAGTCAGCACTCACATTTTGTAATCTGGGGACTGAAGAAATGTTAAAAGAAGTGAAATAAGAAGTAAGATTATGGGCTAAAGATAGATAATTTTTTAGATGCCCAGACACACAATGGAATGTGTTTCTTACTTGTTTAATAACTATTTATGAGTCTCCATATACTTGGAAATACTTGATATTAAGGTCAATGGCTTTGTACAACTCTTGAATCAACGCTTCATATTCTGCGGTATTTTTAGTGCATGGAAATTCAAGCCTGCAGTCTAACATGGTTTTCTCTCATTATGTGCTAATTAAGATGCATCCTGCACCTGCACCATATTCAAACTTGGAAACATCAAATTAAAGGGTCGAGAATAGTGAATTATTTAAAACTTTATCAATTATATCTACACACTTGTAAACATCTATTTGTGAAATAAATTCTATCTGAGATATTACAACATTATCTAGAAAGGGGGATCTTTGAACATTAAAGGATCCCAAGAATGACTCAGTCAAGTAGTTTCCAATAATGTTATTGGTGAAAGCTACAGGTTCATTTCTTCCCTCGAGATCAGTGACTGTGTACTACATGAATTTTTCACTATCTACTCTAATTTGGTATGGTTTACCATTGTGTAGCAACCACATGTGAGACCAATTAGTTGCAAAGTATCTATGAAAATTTTCATACCAATCCCTACATAGAAATAAACCATAAAATTTAGAGATATTAGCCACTAGAATATCAATTATCTATGAAACTTTTGGATTAGAGGAGAGCCTGATTGAAACTGATGCTATCTCTCCAAGTAATTCTACTTTAGTTCTGTCTAGTTGAACTATATGTACAACGGATTTTTGAGGTGTAATATTCAATTTGGTGCACACAGTTCTTGGCATAATATTTGAAGAGGCTCCTGAATCAACAAGACAATTATGGACATTTCTATTGAAAATCTCATAAGTAAGAAGAAACAAAGGTGTATGAGAGATAAACCTATCACCTATCAAAACTAAATATGAGGGATTTACTTTGTTTGAAGATGAAGGAAATTTTCCCATATCATAAGCAACTTGAGTGACCATGGCAGATGGTAGAGGGGCTATAAGAACTACCTTTAACTCTTTGTGTAGATTTTTTGTTGTTGTTGTTTGAGTTTAGTTAGCTCATGTAATGAAATACTCGCCCTGGTCTTTTTCAAATCTTTGACTATGTTATATTCTATTGTATCCGAGATCACTAAAATTTTGGAAGTAGTTGGAGGATCTAGTGGAATAGGATAGGTTTGAGTAGTCTTAGATTTCTTACTTGCTATATTCTCCTTTACAAGAGTAGCAATTTTTTGTTTCTGAATTGTTGTAGACATATTAGGAGAATTTTTACTTCTTGTTGTTATTGGTATAGTTTGTTTTTCCTCTTTAGTTGGAAGAATGAAGTCCCGCATTCCATTTAACTTGATTTCTTCTTTAGTTTTAGGTTCCTCTTCAGTTGGGGAGTCTTCTTCTATTTCCAAATTAGACTCAACATTAGAAATAGTATTTGGAGGCTAAGATGTAGAAGAAGGATTTCTTTTAAATGAGCAAAAATGTTTCTTGGGAGCAGATGATTCCACAACTTGTTTCTTGATTTTAACCATTTCATTGGACATGGTCTTTAACACTTTCTGAAGGCCTTCAAGGTTGAAAGGGTCCTTTGGAGTTTTCGTTTTCGAATCATCTTTGAATGTTACTTTCTTTGGTTTCATTTCATCTATCTATGATCTCTTTTATAAATCAATGATTCTTCTCTCTACAGACAAAGCTTCCTTCATGTTTTCTACAAGGGTAGCCTTATTGGCTCTATCTACAAAAATGCAATATTAGAAGGGAGGCAGGATATACACCATTCTATTTGTACAACGACTACAGGTTTTGAGGCAGCTAGGATTTTGTTTAGTAACTTGTTAAATTTGGAATTGAAACATTTTATCCTTTCATCTAAATTTTCTTTTAAGTTAGAAAGATCATTTATTAAGGATGCTATGGTCCTGTCATCACCAAATTTTGCAAGAAATACTTCTTGAAAAGTATCCCGGTCTCTTATTGAGCTTGCTGGAAGGGAAAAATACAAATATCCAGTAGATCCTTGGAAAGTATAAGGAAATAGTCTCATTACAACATATTCATGTGAAAATCCATTAAGATTCATGGCTAGCATAAATGTTTTTATATTTTCTTTAGCAGGAAGACCATCATCAGGACTATACTTAGGTAACCATTTTCTGGGTTTACTCGGAGTGCATTCGGACTAGCAACTATAACAACAACAAGATTTGTCCAAGGTTGAGTAGGTTAATTGGCCATAACTTGATTCAAATATTGGGGAGATGAGAAGGTCAGTCCATAAGTAGGTATAGATGGAAAATAACTTACTACTGGGTTAGTACTACTACTAGTAGTACTAGTTGGAGAAGTGGATTGTTGAGAAGAGGTGGATTGAGTAGAAGTGAATGGATGGGAGGGTGATGTGATCTCACTAGTATCTAATTCATATATTGATGTGATAACCTTCTTACGTAGTGGAGGGATGGGAAACTGAAAAGGAGTTACTCCAAGCCTTTCACTTTACAATCTATTTAATACACCAGTTTCTCGTAATAAGGTAGTAACACTTTCTTTAGAAGCTTCGAGCCTCTCTGGTTTCTCGGCAGAAATGGATATCTATTCCAATTTATCTATCAAAGAGTGAACTTCAGGAGACTCTGGAGTGTAATCTGAAGGAGGTGGTTGTCTTACTACTTTATAAGACGAGGGAGATGTTTCTACAACTTCATATTTCTGATCCGGAGATCTTATATGAGATCTAGAAGGTGTAGAAGTTGTGGGGGGGTTTTGACACTTATGAATGTTTTTCGATGGATCTTTAGATTTATATGCCATTCATAGTCAGAAGGCCCTCCTTCTAGCACCAAAATTTTGAAGCTTCATATTTGTTCTACTCCAACATGGGGGATAACCACTTGGTCTAGACCTTAAGACAACGCCTTTTCTGTTTGAAGTGGTGGCTCTGACTAGGGATGATGGGACCAATTTCTCAGTGTGAGTTTTAAAATGAGAGTGGGTGGTTTTCAAGTGATTACAATAAGGATAATGATAACTAAATGGCCTATTCTATCATGAAAATCCCTAGCTAACTTAATCTAATATAAACCCAAGTATTTCTGTCTTATATGCGATCTAAAAAAATATCTATTTGACATGTGATAATAAAGATCAATCACTTATTGAACATAGGTGATAGCGTGTAAAGATAATTTCTTTTACTAAATATTTAGTCAAAGAAATGTATAAAATATATCCCATATATCTGATGATTATATATGAAAATAAACAATTTCAACTAGGAATCATATAATAGTGCAATTAATGTTTAACAAAAAGAACATATCTCATATCCAATTCATGAAAATAAAATGTTATCACTAATTAAATAGAAATAGAACTAACCATACAAGATAGAAGTACCATATGTGTGACGTTTCTCTCATTTGACTAATGACATAGACCAACTCCTTTCTTCAGATCAAATTATCTTCCAAGTATACAATAGTGCACCAACAAAAGAAAGTAGTTTGATGTTTTAAAAGAAACAATCATGTTCCATAATTCCAGCAAAGAATTCACAAACTTATTGAAGTGCATCCTTTGCAAATGTTCTTGATAAAATTTTGGACCCTTCTCCAAATGCATGAGAAGGGTATAAATACTATTCTAACTAATGTTCAAAAATAGATTATACAAAAATTTGAGGAGGTTTCAAACAACATTCCTCCTAACTAGTTAGCTAACTCTAAAAATAAAAGTGACTTGATGAGCATAGGTTATGATGATGACTTTATTTCTACCAACTTCTCTTTTAAATCACATATATTGACTATTGGTTTGACTTCAGGAGGTGCCCCAAACTGTGTTCTGATCTGTCCTGCAAAAATAACATCTACAAGAGGTGGCAACATCCGTTGAGTTGAATGGAGTGAGTATTTAAGGGTCATGATTTGGTTGTGTGGATTGACAAGGTATTACCAATACGCCTCCCAATTAGTCTTTGCTAACTTTGGGATTGCTTCCCTTTGAATTTCCTCCCTTTCCTTCCAACTTTTATGCAAGTCATTTAAATCTGGTAGTATTTTCGGGTTGCCTTATTTCACCAGGTTAGTGGCATACAAAGTGTGGTTTAACACTTTTACTATGTTCTTCAACACCCCAACTGCTCTTGCCACTACTATTTAGCTTGTTTGATCCTCACATCCCAATCTGTAAATAGAATGTCCTTATATGTCTCCTTGATCTCGGGCTGATTAGCTCTCCTTCCCCCTTCTGTTTCTTACCACTTGATGAATTATGAGATTCTTGTGTTTAGAGCAATAAATTTAGTTCTTTGGTCAATCACCTTATCAATTAGCTGGTCACTGGTGATGAAATAAGGAGCGATATGTGACATCTTTTGGCAAAATTGTTCTTGCTATTTTAGTAGGAGGGAATTTAGCTCTAGTTCCTCTTTGATGAATTCCTCGATAGTAGGGACATCTTCATAATTTTCCATGGGCTCTTGAAATTCTTGAACTTGCACGTTCTTCAAATAAATTTCTACTTCACGGCTTATCCTTAACACCTCCATATTCTGCTGCAATTGAGCGATTTGTTCAGCAACTTGCTGGTTCACATTTCCTTTTCAACTTGTAGCTATTACTTGAGTTTTGCTATATTCTTGTCCTTTTCCCTTAACAAAATAGATATCTTGGTAGCTTTATCCATGGTGGTAGTTGCATATTCCCTTGTAAACTATGACAGTCTGGTCAATTTTTTAGTTGGATTGGAAGGAATATCCTTCTAGACTATGTCCATCAGCTCATTATGAGGTGGGATCTCGGGTGTCTCTACCCTCCTCCTTTTCCTCTATCTCCCCACCACATCCTTATGAAGTGGGCTATAAAAAACATCTAAAGGATGAATTTCAGTCACCTTTAGGAAAATTTCTAAGGTGGGAAAAGTAGGAATGATTTATGCCTATTGTGAACTTTTTCATTGCTCATCCATTGGCTCAGACTCTATAATATTCTGGGTACGCAGGGGAGTGTGATATTCTGTGGTTTCCTGAACATCTATTGTCTTAGGAGTGTCTTGTAGTTTTTTTATTGAATTGATCCCACTCCTCCTCCAAAATTCTGCTTTCGGTCTCTGAACCAATATCTTTAGTTTGGTTTCTCATACCCTTATTTTTCGCTGACCTCTTGTTGGATTCTACTATATTCTTGGTATCTTGGGCCCTCCCTGTATCCATTGCTTTCCCTATATCCACTTGAGACTCTATGTGAGAATTAGGTCCCTTTTTGTTGATAGCCACACTGGGTGTAGGCTTGTCCTCGATTTTTAACAAATGCAGAAGAATTATTTCGAGCCTTTTGTTTCTGAACTCCTAAAAGCTTTTAGAATCTTCAGGACTCATATTTGCCTTAGCCCACTTGAACAGTTGTTCGAAGGATTCATCTGACTGTAAAAGGTCTTCATAATTATTAGCCTCATGGTTATAAGGCTTGATCTTTACTGCAGTCGTAATGTTATGTGTTATTTTGTCTAGGTCAAATTACATTTTTTGGCAAAGTATGGAGCCTAAGGCTTTCTAGGCTTACTGACTCCTTGGTCGCATGGTTAAAATTTGCTAATGAAAAGGAACCACACCGAATAGGAAAAGAGGGCCATAATGAATTTTTGTTCTCTTTTAGGGTCTTGGTGAAGCCTTTTCCCATAGTATGGTGGGCTATTTCTCTTGCTAATAATTTATTAGAGACATACAAGGGGAGAACATGCGGGTCCATTGTACTGCCAAAAACCCTGATGTATGTAAACCATTCTCCAACAAAATACTTTCCCACTACAAGAAGGTCTGTAGCAGCTTCTTTGGAAAACCTGGGGGCTTTCTTATTAAAAATTAATTGATGGAATGGAAAAATAACAACATGGCATATTTTATAAAAATGGGGTATATAATGGGATTCCCAAATCTGTTTATGGCTGAGATGGATACAGTATAGGTCTTACAAGGTCCATTTCCAACCCATGATTAGAAATTTAGTGCAGAAATAGATGGCATCCATGATGTAGGCACTGACATAGAATGGAGGAAGGTTCTCTACGGAGGAGGATCTCTTCTGATGATACCCAGTGATGGCAGTGGCTAGGTTATTAGATAGGATAGTGGCCCGATTCATAATGTGGGAATTGACATAGGCATTAATCAAAGGAATTCATTCTATGGAAAACTTAGCATTGTTAGGTAATCCATATAGCCTACATAACATAGCAGTTGCATAGTTATAGGGGTTTGTTAAGGAGGCTACAGGATACATACTCGTTTTGTCAAATTTGAACTTGTTCTCTAGTACCCTCCAGTCGTGGATCATCTTGAAAGGTTCTTTGTTTTTCTTTGCAAAGTTGGCCAGGTATGACTTATCATATATGCCCTGAGGGTCAGGTATATGGTACATTTTCTTTAGTTCTTCAACTTTGAATGACCCCATGAGATCCATCCTTGAGTTCTTGAATTTCCTGTCTTCAATAGTGAGATTTTCCACCACCCACCTAATCATATCGGTATAGGGGAGGATCTTCGGTCTCACTCCAATTCGATGAAGGAACAAATAGGAAGCATCTTTGAATTAGACTCCCAAAGGATTTATTGAATTAGTCGTTGCCTTTACAACAGTAATTTTGTGATGCTCATCCTCAAGCCCATTGTATATGACTTCCCATGTTGTCGCTCCCCCATCGGCGCTATAGACTGTATCAGAGAATATAGGATACATTTATGATAGCTCAGATTCTGTAATGCTATGCTTTTTCTACTTTTACACCACCTTCCACAATGACATGTATTTTGAAACTTTCCTAAAATGGAAGAGATATATCAGCGCAGACGATATAGGGTAATTAAGGCTGAAATCTCTCTGAAATGACTTTGAATCGTGGGAGGATTTCAAATGAGATATTCAACGTTAACTAGCCATAACTTGAAACATCATTACTTCTCCTCGGGTCGCTAAACATTAATTACCTTGTCAAACCATTCATTATTATATTAAAACCCATAAATTCCCATGCTTGGTGATTTATTCGCACATCGCAACTTTTAAACGTTGAAATATAGCATTTCTTGCATATAATGTGAAATGCGATTGTGAAAATCACAATATCGCATTTCGTAAATCGTTAAAGGATGACACAATGGCATGGCTTATTTATTTGTGACTCTACGAAGTGCAATCACATGTTCTCAAGACGTTCTGATCAGTATATCACAGTGAGGGGTCTCATCACATATCGTAATTTGGTATTTACTTAAATATGTTTATAATTATCACATGGAAAAAATGCGAAATGTGATTTGCGACAAAGATCCTAAACTTGCGTTGTTGGGTTGTGTTATATTCTTTCCACAACTAGCCCACATAGTTAACTGGGGGGTTAGTGGGGAGGCGGAGCCCCCACTTCGTTGCACTGATTGCGTAGCGGGGGGGGTTACAAGGGGTTTGAGTGATGCAGGTAACCCCACTCTATGGGGTCTGGGATAGCACCCCGAAAAATTTTGGTTTTGGAACCTATGTTAGGTTGGACAGAACCACGTATGGTTTTGTGCATGATTTTCACAGATATTTTTGGACGCGATGGTTTTCGGTCCATGGTATTTGATGCTTCGACATGTATAAATATGTATTATAACATTGAAAGGAACATAATGAAAAATCAAGCTGGTAGTCCTATTTTTCAGATCCAGGGGAAAATCGCAGTGTATATGTGTTTTATGTATTATGCTCTCGCATGGTTTATTTTTTGTGTTTTAGAATTCGTATGTAGGTAATTTCTGTACGGGGTTAAAACCTACATTTGGTATCAGAGCTATTTTGGCTTCAAGGGGACGCCATTATTGCTGAGGGGTTTTTCTCGGGCCTGTGGTAGACCTTGTTCACTGGAAGATCTGCGAGATCGATTCTGGTGGTGAAAGAAGATGGCAAGCAGTGGAAAGATAGAGATAGAGAAATTTAATGGTCAGAGTTTTGAGCTGTGGAAACTCAATATGGATGGTCTGTTGGTGGATAAAGATCAGTGGATTGTGGTAGATCTGGGTACTAAACCAACGGGAGTGTCTGATGAAGAATGGAAGAAGTTGGATCAGAAGGCAAAGAGCATAATACAATTATGTGTCCCAGATTCAATATTGCTGAATGTATCAGGGGAAGCTACGGCTAAGGCTTTGTGGGACAAGTTAGGGACTTTGTACCAATCTAAGTCTTTGGTGAATAAATTTTTCTTACAGAAAAAGCTGTACAACCTGAGGATGAAAGATGGAGACTCAGTGACAGAGCATTTGAACACATTTAATACTGTGGTAAGTCAGTTAACATATGTTGATATTAAAATTTCAGATGAAGATAGGTGCATTAGTTTTTTGTGTTCTCTACCAGATTCGTGGGATAGTCTAGTTATTGCAATAGGTATCAATGCAACTGCTTTGCAGTTTGATGAAATAGTCTCAGCCTTGCTAACGGAGGAAATGAGACGAAAAAATATGGACAACCAGAATGGTGATGCCTTGTCTGTACGAGGACGGTCCCAGAACAGAAACAAAAATAAGTCATTGAGTGGGAGATCTAAATCTACAGGGAGATCTAGATCTCTAGGAAAACCTATAAAGGTGGTGTGTTGGAAATGTGGTAAGGAAGGGCACTTCAGAAGGGATTGTAAATTTAAAGCTCTTGATAAAGGAAAGGGATCTGATGATGCCCCTTCTACAGAGGCGAAAACCACCTCAGATGAAGGTGGGGATGTGTACTTGTCTTCTTCAAGTACACATGTAGATCATAAGGCATGGTTAATTGACTCAGGTGCATCCTTTCACTTCACTCCCCATAGAGAGTGGTTCTGCGAGTATGATAAATACGATGGTGGTGATTTCTTCTTAGGAGATGATAGGAAGTCTAGAATCATTGGTCGCGGAAAAGTAAAGTTGAAGTTGCAAGGTGGAAGGGTTAGAACCCTTCCGGGTGTTCTGCATATTCCTGCGTTGGCTAGAAATCTGAAATCCTTAAGCAAGTTGGATGATGCAGGTGTAAAGACAGTGTTCGAGAAGGATACCTGCAAGATGGTTCAAGGAGCACTGGTATTGATGCGGGGAGTTCAGATTGGAACTCTGTACAAGCTGGAAGGTAGCACTGTTGTTGACGGGTGCAATAGTTCTATGGAACCTGAAAATGGAGCAGAAAATCTAGTGGTCTTTGGAGAGAAGACCATGTTGTGGCATCAAAGGCTTGGACATATTGGAGAGAAGGGCCTTCGAATACTTCATGTTAAAGGTATGGTAGAAGGTATGAGTAATAGCTCTCTGGATTTTGATTTCTGTGAAAGTTGTGTATATGGGAAGCATAATCGGGTGATTTTTCCCTCTGGTGGTAAGAGGGCGAAACATTTATTACAGCTTGTGCATAGTGATGTGTTTGGAACTGTGAAGGTTTCATCACTAGGTAAGTCTGTGTACTATGTATCATTTATAGATGACTTCTCAAGGAATACATGGATATATTTCCTTAATAATAAATCTGATGTCTTTGACAGATTTAAAGAATTCAAGGCTCTGGTGGAAAACCAGACAGAGAAGAAGATAAAGGTGCTAAGGATAGATAATGGTGGAGAGTTTTAAAGTAAGGAATTTGAAGAATTTTGTAAGAAGTGTAGTATAGCATGGCGGAAGACTAATCCATATACACCTTAGCAAAATGGACTTGCAGAAAGAATGAACAAGACGTTGATGGAAGGGGCAAGAAGCATGCTCATTGGTGTCGGGTTAGGACATCAATTCTGGGCAGAGGTAGTGGAGACAGCATGTTACTTGGTCAATAGATCACCTTCATCAGTGTTGGAGGATAAGACTCCACGAGAGGTATGGACTGGTAAGAAGCGCTCTCTTTCACATCTGAGGGTATTTGGATGTGATGCATATGTAAATGTTCCAAAGGAGAAACGAACCAAATTGGATAGTAAATATGAAAAGTTAATCTTTATTGGGTATAAGGATGGCTTAAAGGGTTATAAGCTTTGGAACCTAGTAACAAGGAAGGTTGTGTACAACCAAGATGTGGTGTTCAGAGAGGTGAAAGATGTTATTAAACATGAAGTCAAACCAAAGGAAACTAAGAAGATAGAGTTTGAGCTAAAGGATGAAGAATCAGACTCTACAGCAGAGGACGAATCAGAAGATGAAGAGCAACAAACTCCAGGTGTGAGAAGATTAGTGCGAGAAAGAAGGCAACCAGAAAGGTATAGTCCATCTGCTTTCTGTTCAATTTTTTCTTTATCTATTACTGATGATGATCCCAGAACTATGAAGAAAGCAGTAGATTCAGAGGATGGAAAAATCTGGAAAGAGGCCATGGTTGATGAAATAGCATATTTGCACAAAAATGAGGCTTGGGATCTGGTAGGGTTGTCGACTGGAAGGAAACCCATTGGCAGCAAATGGGTGTTCAAGAAGAAGACAAATGCAGAAGGAAAGGTGGAGAAATACAAAGCTTGGTTGGTAGCACAAGGTTATTCCCAGGTGCTAGGAATGATTTTGGTGATATTTTTTCTCCTGTTGCCAAGGTAACTTCTATTAGATTACCTTTATCTGTTGTTGTTGCTTTTGATTTTGAGGTAGAACATATGGATGTGAAGACAACATTTCTTCACGGGGATCTGGAAGAGGAAATGTACATGAAGCAACTTGAAGGCTTTGCAGTGAAGGGTAAGAAAACAATAGTATGCAATTTAAAGAAGTCTCTCTATGGGTTGAAATAGTCACCAAGGATGTGGTATCAAAAATTTGATACATCTATATGGGGACTTGGCTTCACCAGAAGCAAAGCAGATCACTATGTGTATTTTAAACTAGTTGGTGACCGTGTTATTTATCTGGTCTTGTATGTGGATGATATGTTGCTGTTTGGAAATGACAAAGAAATTATATAGGATTTGAAGACCCAATTGTCCTCCAAATTTAACATGAAAGATCTTGGTGTTGCAAACTATATTTTGGGCATGGAAATTAAAAGAGATCGGGAAAAGAAGAAGCTCTAGTTAAACCAGAGGAAGTATGTCGAGACAATATTGCAGAGATTTAATATGCAGGATAGTAAACCGGTGAAGGTTTTTATTCCTGTAGGTGTAAAGTTATCTGCTGAACAATGTCCCAAGGCAGAGGAAGAGGAAGAGGACATGTCTTGTGTTCCATATGCAAGTGTAGTCGGTAGCCTAATTTATGCAATGGTTTGTATTAGACCAGTCATTGCACATGCAGTGGGAGTATTGAGCAAGTTTATGTCAAAACCAGGAAAGGAGCATTGGACAGAAGTGAAGTGGGTTTTCAGGTATTTGCATGCAACTAGTGATTATGGTTTGTGCTACCAAGGAAGACTAGGATTGGACGGAGTGTTGGATATTCGTGGCTTTGTTGATGCAGACTGGGCCTGAGATCTAGATCAGAGAAGATCTACAAGTGGGTATGTGTTTAACCTATTTGGAGGTGCAGTCAGTTGGATGAGTAAGAAACAATCTGTAGTAGCACTGTTAACTATAGAGGTAGAATACATGGCAGCCACTCATGCAAGCAAGGAAGTAGTTTGGTTGCAAAGATAGTGTTCAAGTATGGGGTTAGTACAGGGAGCTATAAGGATAGACTGTGACAGCCAAAGTCTAATTTTGTTGGCAAAGAACCCTGCTTATCATTCAAGGAATAATCACATTGATGTTCAGTATCACTTTCTGAGTGATATGATAGAAGACAAAAAGGTGTTGCTAGTAAAGGTGGACACTTTGAAGAATATTGCAGATGCATTGACAAAATCTATCAGCTTTGAGAAGTTCTCTTGGTGTAGAGAAACAATGGGAATTTTAGGACTGGGTAAATGGTTAAGATCTCTTGTGGCCCCCTATGGAAAGAAAACAACAAGTGGTAAAATGTTGGGTTGTGTTATATTCTTTCCACGACTAGCCCACGTATTTAACCGGGGGGTTAGAGGTGGGGCGGAGCCCCCGCTTTGTTGCACTGATTGCGTAGCGGGGGGGTCAGAAGGGGTTTGAGTGGTGCAGGTAACCCCACTCTATGGTTTTGTGCATGATTTTCGCACATGTTTTTGGACGCAATGGTTTTTGGTCCATGGTATTGGACGCGATGGTTTTCGGTCCATGGTATTGGATGCTTCGGCATGTATAAATATGTATTATAACAATGAAAGGAACATAATGAAAATTCAAGCTAGTAGTTTTGGTTTTGGGATCCAGGGGAAAATATCTGTGTATATGTGTTTTATGTGTTATGCTCTCACATTGTTTATTTTTTTGTTTTAGAACTCGTATGCAGGTAATTTCTGTATGGGGTTAAAACCTACATGGGTTGTTTTCTAAGAGTTTTCAAGGAAATTTCTTAGAGTTAGGATTTATTTTTCAAAGACTAATGTTTTTTAAAATTGGTCCCCATTTGTATGTCAAATATCAACTATCATTCGTATAAATGGCGACGTTGTTACATAGTAGAACACAACATTATACCCATTTTTCTCCCAGATCAAGTTTGTTTTTCCCATGCCTCCTACAATCCCAGACTCTGGGAAACCTTGGTTTCCTTTGTAGAGATGTTCATCATCTTTATAGCATCTCCTTGCATTTGTTAGAGAGGTTATCTTTGTGGCTCAAGATGGATGGATCCATAGGAAGGCTTCTTCAGTGTTTTGGCTTGGATCAGGTTGTACCTATCCTGTACCTATGTTGGGCATGGAATCCCCCCATAGCATGTTTTGGGGCTCAAAGCCCAAGTTTTGGTCAAAAGTATTGTAAGACTGTGAAATAAGGGCGCGGAGCACAAAGTATATGATGAGTTATAGGGTTGTTTTCCCTAAGTATTGTAAAGTAATGTAATGTCATGTCAGCCTACCCATGGTCAGCGAACCATGGGATTGTATAAATAGAGCGAGGCTCTAAGTTGTAAATATAGTGAATGGGAGAAATAGATGAATACACATGGTTCGAGAATAGAGTAAGAGTCTAAGTGTATTGGGTCGTACTAGTAGGAAGAGGTTCAACAGCTGAGTGCGCAGAGGACTAGTAGAGTCTGTAGCTGATTGTGCAGACCCATGTAGCTGAGTGCGCAGGGAAGTGTCAAGTTTGTAATCTTGATCAAAGAATAATAAAGAGAAGCTTATTCCAATTTTTGTGTATCTTCTTGTGCATTTCCTTCTTTACATTTATATTGTTTTTTTTATCGCACACATTGATCTGATTGCTGGATATGTTGTTAATAATCACTAGTCTTACACAAATAAGTTGAGTAATCAAGTAATAAAATATTAAATAGCAAGGAACTAGGGTACAATACGGTTCACACCCTAGGTAGGGCTGCATGGAAGCAACATCACATGTTGTGAGGGACTAATAGGTGCACATAGTGACGTGTGCGTAGGGTTAAACGATGGACATCCAGAAGCTCATCGAACATCCCCAAGGTGCAGAAACCTAGTTCTAACACCCTCCCATTCTACTTCAAGTGAGACCTTAGTCCGTACTCCACAGACTGTTGCCAAAAAGGCCAGTAGTACTAGGATTTTCTTGGCTAAATCATGTTTGAACCTGGGTCAGGCCCATACAAGCCAACAAATGGTTCCGTTGTCAGGACCAGGATCTTCATAAGGGATGTGTGATGTCGTGCCACTAGAATCCAATAAAGAAAGAAATTGAAGAATGGTTGGATAAGAAGATTCACGAGTTCGTGGCGCAGGAAAACAAAAATCCATGAGTAACTAAAGCACTGTGGTTGGAGCGTTACTTGTATACGTAAATCCACGAAATGATCTTTTCATCCTTTTCTTCTGAGCTGTATGAGTGGATCGTAAAGCTAGCAGATAGTCAAGGAAGGTGTAAGCTCGAAAAACCAATTATGTGGACTCCGGAATTAGTGCGTAGACTAGAAGCGTTAGGAGATAAGATCATGCGAGTTATGGACCATTGGCTCGACTGAATTATAGGAGGATTTATCACTGAGTTCATGGTAGATATGACCGTTAGCTACAGCGAGGCGGAGCGATGTTTCCTCAAGGGAACATGAGGTAAGTATATTAAATCTTTGAACACTTGGATTAAGATGCTATTGTGTGAAAAGCGGGTTATGCGAATAAATTAATGTTTGGGACTACGCGAAGTGGGAAGACCCACATAAGTGGAAGTAACGAAGAATTGGAAACCAATCCCTTAATTTCCCCCTCGCAAGAAAGCGAGGAAGATCTTGTGGAGGTTTCTCTGAGAAGCACGTTCAGTCTGATAAGGCAGTACATTCCGCGTTTACCACCTCCACCCACACTACCACCCATCTCACCCTCCTCACCTCCATCTCCACCCACCCTACCTCCACCACCACCATAGTTTAGGATGGTGAGTGCGATCAAACTACCGGTATTCAGAGGAGTAGGGAATGAAGATCCGGACTAATTCTGGTTTGTGGTAAGAGCAGTATGGGAAGCACAAGGTGTCGTGGATGAAAATATCAGGAAGGCTATGCTGGTAAGCGTGTGGTAGGATTGCGCATTAACATGGTACATAAAGCATTCTAATGACCATCCAAATGTAGGAATCATAGATATCCAAGCCGCGCTGAATAGCGAATTTAGCAGGCCAAAGTCAGAAACACAATCAATCATCAGGTTTAAGGAGATCACGATGCTCCTCGGTGAGACCCCCTAGGATCTGGACCAAACACTGAAGGGTATGATTCGTTAAACCAACACGACGTTGACAGATGGACAACATTGTGCATGGTTGGTAGCATCACTGACGCTGCAGTTAAGGATAGCACCGTCATAGCAAAAACTTTCCACCCAGGCTGAAGCTTTAGAAATGGTGATGAGAATACATGAGATCCCTACACAAGGCCCTGGTTTGGGAGTCCAACAAATCCACGCGCAATTGCAAAATGTATGTCTAGAAATGAAAATTTTGAAACAGGACGGGACACCTCAGCCGGAGGCACGCGAGGAGGTATGGTGCATAAAATGAAAAGGCTAGGGGCATGACAAGGACCACTTTCCAGTGTTCGCAAAATACTTGGCAGGAGGAGGGTCGATGTCGTTAAGACCTAAGGCACAAATAAGACAGAGCATGACACCTACATTATGGTGCACGATCTATCAAATAGGAGGAAAACACACTACAGACAATTGTCATCTATTGCAGAAGTATGCACAAACATCCCAACAATTGTTTTGTAACTTCTGTAGGTCAGTAGGCCATGATGAGCACACCTAGAGAAGCTATGAACTAATGATGGATCGGATCCCTGCCTACAGGGTGCAGACCAAAACATGAGCCCTCAACCCAAATGTAGGAATGGTGCACGCTAGATTTCAGGGATGCGGTCGAGGTCGAGGTGGAATGGGACCAGGAAGGGGTCGCGAACAATTAATTTGTTATAATTGCGAAGGGCCAGGGTGCTATGCCTATGATTGTACAAACTCGATGACGATATCATGTTTGTATTGTACTCAGTTTGATCATGAGGCAGAAGACTGCCCTACACTGATAGTGAGACTACGCGAAAAGGGTGTACTTCAACCCCCTTCAACTCAGAATTTGCAGATGATGAAGTCTGAGCCACGTGAAGAAGACCCAAATGTAAACATGATGCTTAGGAGTGGTATGACCACTGGCGATGATAAAGGTAAGCATCTAGAAGAAAGTGTGGGTTTGCAAGGCTCCTACTAAGGAACTTGAATTTGATTTAGAACGCATGAATGAGACATTCATGGAAGCTAAGAAGAGCTTCATGGAGGCCTCCACTTCAGGTAGTAAGGATCAATTACAATCAGGAATGGATCCTTCAATGTCACTACCTTTCTGGAGACATGCATGAAACTGCTATGCAATAGCAAGGTAGTAATACGGATACATGAACTTATCACTAGGTGCGCGGGGTTGGGAGAATTGCGTGTGGTTAGGAAACTCGGAAAGCATGCATTATGCACAGGAAGGGAAATGAGGTTGACTGTGCAAATCGGTGAATATGAAATGGATAATGTAATCCTAGATTTTGGATCGGATGCAAATGTACTACTAAAGAAAATATGGGAATGCATGGACAAACCTGCACTACAGTGGTCTCCTATTCAGTTACAAATGGCAAACCAACAAAAGATCTTGCCCATGGGAATATTACAAGGGGTAAAAATAGATATCGAAGGTGCGAGCGCGCAGGTGGATTTTGAAGTGATAGAGATTATTGATGACAATAATCCCTATCCTGCACTACTAGGAATAGACTGGGCCATTGATATGAACGAAGTCATAAATCTGAAGAAGTGCAAAATGATCTTTGAGAAAAAGTCACTATGCGTAGTAGTACCGCTAGATCCAACCGAAGGAGCGTGATACATTGAACCGGTGCTTGACGATGATAGTGATGATGAACTCAATTGTATTTACAAGATAACTACATGAGAAGAGGATTCGTTGAACCTGACTACAGATGGAAGGATTTTGTGGGAGCACGAAAGCTCCTGCACTTCAGATTCAGACGAAGAAATAGAGTGATGGTAAAATCGGTTGCATGAAGTAACAATGCTTAATTGCAACATGATGGTTAGATCAGTATGTTGCATGAAAATAAAAGCAAGGGATCTACTGACATATGATGGGTTAACAACGGTGGATGAATTCCTGAGCAAATTTGAAAGTGCAATACCAGAACATTAGCAGTTCGATGCACTGAAGTGGGCACTTCACACAATGCCCGCATGATGGTGGGGCATGCATCAAGGAAGTTTTGAGGACTGGTGTAGATGTAGAAGGATGATGCGCCTACGTTTTGGAGAACCCCAAATCCGAACAAGAGCCAGTCAGCAGAGGCAAAACAACTTGCACACCCACCTTTCCCGATGGGTACAGACATATGCTGTACAACCTACACATGTGCACACCATCCCTAGAATAGAGAATCAGAACAAACCACAACAGTAGGAAAGGAAACATGTGCTACCAATTATCCATGGCAAAGCATTCGATAAGGTGTCTGAAGTACTGAACAAGGTTCACTAGGCAAGACACACTGATTGGGACCTGCGTGTACCAGCAGTTCGATGGGCCTGTAGGACCATGTGCAAAACCATGACCGCATAAATGATTCTGAAGGTGCAAAACAGAGTAGAGACAATAATTTCTGAAGAGAATGCAAACAAGAATCCACACGCAATAGCTCCCGCAGTTGTGACAATACGCGAAGACCAGGACGAAGAAATCACATAGCTATGCGAGGTCGAACACATAGGGATTTAGGAAGCCATTCAGCGAGGGAACCTTAGACTTTGCAAATTCAAAAAATATCGAGTATGACTAAGGAAGAAAAGCATTTTGATGGATGCCAAGATCAAAAGGCTGGAAAACGAGATGAAGCAAGCATGTCTCATCGATTAACCAAGGATAACAAGACAAGGTGCGGATGATCATACCACTGGATTAGAATATTGTCGCCGAGAATTTATGACTCTGCTGCCATGGCTATGATCACACCTCACCAAATGCAGTAACGAGGGGAGCACACTACATATAGTAGAACACGCAGTGTTGACTATTGTGAAGGCAATTGAGGAGTTTCATGGACTATACTAAAAGGTGAGTTGAAGTCTAACACAAGTGGTGCGACCACCTGACTAGTCGTAGGAAGCATAGTCGCAACGCTCCAGGAAGTTGAAAGAGAGCGTGGGACTATAAAAGAGTTTGTTTGGGATTTGCATGATGAGTGAGGTGTGCACAGACTCAACATGTCACAAGAGTTGTGATCACGCACGAGGGGCTACACTGCCGTGCAAATAGGCTGGGAAGTGACCGTTGGTGTCACTATTCATGATGGGATGTTTGATTTAAGACAAAATGGAGCGAGTGGCAGGCATTTAAGACACGAATTAAGGGCAATCTGCTGCCAAGAAAATATTGATGGCCTAGAATTGGGGGGAACGGTTGAATTTGAATTCAAAAGGCGCTATAAAAGTCCAAAGGCTAGACATGAGACAACACTTGTTCACTTGAGATTTCAACAGTTTATTAGAGCACAGAGTGTTGAGCGTTGAGCGACATTTGAGCCCCGGAGTTCATGAATGACCACAGACAGTTCAAATAGCATTACGACTACCAGGAGAGGTTTGGGCTCTGGAGAAGGAACCACCAACGAGGCTACATAGAACTGCACGGTACATGATGTTCCTAGAGATATTAAGGTCGTGCCAGAAATCTCGAAATTGCCTCAGATGTCAAGGCCCAAGACAGATAAGCAGGCGGCGGGACCAGTTCGCATGTCCCCGAGGAATCCGCGGTTTGATAAACTTTCAATGGAGGAAAAGGGCAAGTGCTTGGTCAATTTAGTATCCTAAATTTCTCTACATAAATTATCAATCCAGGTATCGTAAACTGATGAAGTGTAGTGCAGTCTTTGTGCTAGCTAACCCTTCTTACTTCGTTGTTTTTATGTTTTATGTTGTTTTGGGGGTTTTTAGTCTTTTAATTCCTAATGATTCACAATGTAAATTATCAAAACTAAATCTAACTTTCTTAAGGACTGCTCAAAATATAAAAATGAAAATAGAGCTAAGAAAGAAATGAAAATAGAGCTAAGAAATATATGGAAACAAAGCTAAGAAAGAAATGAAAACAAAGTTTCTATTCTTATTTTATCATAATTTCCAAATCATAAATTAAAAATGAAAGTGAAATTTTCAATTGATGTCTAACTAATTACAAAAATAAAGCTAAATGAAATACTTGGTTACTCGGTCTCTCAATTTTTGGTGAAAGTCTCCTTAGGATGACATTTAAGTAATTATGTACTTCATTAATCTAAGAAAAAGCAAATACAAAGATGTAGAAATAACTCATTGCATAGATGAAATGTTCAACCACTTAGTTAAGGATGAATTATCAACTTGAAGGGTTTTACATAAACATTCATTAACACCATGAGTTAGTATTTTAAACTAAAAATGAAATGGCAAAGACAGTGAATGACACTGATCAGTTTAATTGAGAATTTAAACTAGCAAAACAATGAATGAAGTAAAATATCCAACAATGTATCCTTATCATTCTTGAATCATACACTCATCCTGAAACAAGGTTAGTTTTAAATTGAAAAAAAAAAATAGACTATTGAGTTCTATCTTATAAATTACTGATAAGAACTAAAAATAAATCAAGCTAATGGAAACGGCTCTAAATTATAAACACTATTAGTAAGAAAATGATAGAAATTGCATTATAAACACTGTTAGTAAGAAAATTATTATAAACACTATTTTAGAAAGAAAATGATGAATTCACAATTAACAAGAAAAAAAAAAATGAAACCTTCTTCAGTGCAGGGGCCCTCTGCAACTGGTTAGGCTATCCTTGCTCAATCAACTCCAAGAAAACTCCTTCAGATGTTAATAAAAACATGCGGTCTTCTCATATTAAAACAAGGACACAAAACGCCCAAAAATTATAGAGTCTAGAACTTCAATTTCACATTAAAACTATTACTAACTTCTTCGGTCCCTTACATAGGTATTTATAAGAAAAATCATATAACTGTTTGTGGAGAAAAGCATGCTATAGCCAAACACGTAGAAGACATATATGCAGAATTTCTTCCTCGGCTGTTGGAGAAATAAATCCAAGACATGGTGGCTGTTGGATTCATTTGTACAAGTGGCTATTGGAGTCCGTAGGTATAGGTAGTTGCTTCGGATAACACTTCCCATCACCGTGAAACGCATTAATTAACCATGAAATAGAGTCCTGTTACCCTCGATCTCTTTATGTTTGACTTATCCATTGACCGTAGTCTTATGCCATCTTCTTTGTCAACCTGGGCTGAATGAATAGGACAGGGTCCATGTCATGATGATTTCAAAGCTTCCCATGTGGCTAGTTTCTCCTTATGACACCTGGAACCTGTTAGAGCATGGAGGTAGCTACGGAACAGCTGGTTAGCTACAAAATAGGATACGTTCCATAGCTAATATAAAAAAAATTATTCAAACAGCAAAACATAAAAAGCATAACATGTAAATCACTAAATGTCCTCCTCAAGACAGTATATACTAGTTATTAGTGATAAGAATACATCTTTCTTATGGAAAACAAAAGAAAAGGAATGAGAAGAGTTGTTAGGGAAAGAGTAATTTTGAGGCTCAATAGCAAGGCTGTCACCATTGAGACATATGATGAGGAGGAGGACCTATAGGCTCTCGTCAATGAGATAGATGAAGCAAAAGACATGGAAGAGGACATCCAGCTAGTGTTCTCTGCAGTGAAATTGCTCGAGTACGTCCCTCCACGGAAAGGGAAAACTAAGATACCAAAGGATTTGAATGCCACTAAGAGCACACTCCAGACCCTGCTCCTCCTTGATGGAATTTTTTTTGAGGGATTGCACCTGGGCAGTGTGCCCACAATGAAGTTTGAAGATTGGGACCTCATGGACAATGAGAAGTTCCCACACTTAGAGATGAAGAGCCTCATGAAGTAGAGCACGGATTCCACACTTTCACCATGCACCCATCATTATTTTCGTCATCAGCTAGCTGCTTTGCCTAGTGCAAGATGGGTACTTATGGCTGGAGGAGCATATTCCCATCACGGTGGATCTCATCCATAGAATTTCCCGGCTCTCCTGTAAGGGAAAGGACCCCGCAGCGATAGCAAGAAAAAATAGAGATTTGGCACTCGCGGAGGCCATGAAGAAAAATACAAAATTGAGAAGAAAAAGAGGGGTTATGCAACTAATAACATCAAAGATAAAGGGGAGTGTGTAGCTACCAAACTCCTGGCCAGGAAGGTAATGAGAAAATGTCGCGGCGATGAGGTAGTTGCGTTGGCCGAACAATGTGCAGAGGGGTTCCAATTCAACTGGGCTAAGTTCCTCTATGAGGAATTCTTGACCAACTGCAAGGAAGCCCAGGAGTAGGGCAAGACCTTCCACTACATGTGGTTTCTCATGTTCATTTTTCTGGTAACAGAGGGCAGTCAGTTCCCTAGCATTGAATAGGACTTACCAAAGGCCACAAAGTATGTGTCGCTCTGGGATACTAAGGACATGAAGCGTATACATGAGACAAAGATCTTCTTAGTGCTCATGGAGGCGAGCATCCATATGTGGATCAATAGACGGTCGTGCCTGTCCCCCACAATGCACAACCATCTATGGAGCTTTTCAGACTTCAAGGTGGACATGCATAATTTTTACATAAAGGTGCATAAGGATCCGACGTAGCAATGGACCAAGCTCCCCTTCATCATCATTGATGATGCAACCTTTTCAGTGTTAGAATCATGGCCTCCCAAATGGCGCACCCAGGATTTGGCAGAGTTGGATAGGACAACATCATAGAAACAAAAGGATGAGGTCAAGTTGCATGTCATAAAGTTGGTTGAGAAGAGGCACAATGAAAAAGCGGCCGCGGAGGTAAGGGTTGTTCACAAGGTAGCAAATGTAGCCACGAAGAAGGCAAAGTCCACTGAAGTAGCAGCATCAGTGGAGAAAACAGAGGCCACCACAACACAGGATGAGGAGGGCTATACTTGTCTACAGGATAAGAAGTAGAGGACACAGACCTCGCAGAGGAAGGCGCGTCCCTGGGCACAACTTCCACCCAACTAAAAATGTTGCGTGTCACAGAGAGATTGGGTCTATGAAAAAAGGTCAAGGCATCCAAATTGGCCATCAATGCAATCACGTCAACAGAAGGCGACCTCTACGACATTGGTGACATGGTTTGCGAGGTCACCAAGGAAGTTCTCCAGGAATCCATGTCAGAGTAGCATATTGTGTTGGGGGCCCTAAGGGCACAGCTGCAGGAACTATAGGTGCAGCCCCCACAGGAAGGAACCATAGCCACCTACGGTGCAACAGGCACATCAGCAGCGGAGTAGTTGCTATGCGCAAAGATGGCCAACACCATAGTGCTATCGGAAGGAGCGTAACAGCAGAGAATGAGGACGACAGAGCCGCGATGGGCAGTATTAAGGGACTTGGCCTTAAGTTGGATGCACTTCCATGAGACATAGTGTACCAACTGTAGGATGGCATAATAGTAGAGCTCCGTGCCAGGGAGGGCCATGCGATTCAGGTGATAAGTGAGCAAAGGATCAACAACTCAGCCTACAGCATGATGAACTAGTGTCATAGAACCAGCAGATCATCCAGATAGTTGATAGAGTGTGCTGACAAGTCCCAGAGTTGTCCATCATTGCAGACCTACCAATAGAGATGTGGATCCACTGTTTGGAAAGTGGAGTCTGAAACACGGGCGAGGAAACAACGCGTGTGCAAGTGGAGCTAAATCTCCAGATTGCTGAGCCATGGCTGAAGGCGCAGCCTTCCACTCCTCCGAAAGTTAGAGAGCGGCTCGATAGCGCTATTCAAAAAGGATTGGAAGAAATTGGATGGGCAGTACAGGACTATACCGGTATGTTAGACCAAGCCTTTGCCATCCTCATATCCTTGTAGGAGGACCCCAACATATGCCACTTGGAAATCAAGGCACACAAGCTTCAGGAGCAGTATGGTAATGTAAGGGAAACTGCGGAGACAGTCATCATTAGTAAATGGCTGGCAAAGATGCAGCAAGCAAGGGCACTGAAAGAGTAGGTGGATGCTACAAGACAGAAAGAGGCACTTCTCAAAGCACTCGTCCACCTATGGATTGATGAAGCCTTCACCATTGCGACAGATATCGAGGGCAAGCTTGCACAGATGCAGGGACTCTACGCGCTAAGGCAGGCAGTTGATCCTCACAAAGAAGCATCTTAAGAGTGCATGTAGCAGATCCACCAAACCGTAAATAGCACACTGAGGACCTCCGAGTAGTACGGGATTAGTTGGAGGGGCTCCGTGCCAAGATTTTCGCACCAATAGAGTGACTCGGGACGAGTCACGATGATTGTGTTGGGGGCCTTTTGGGCATGGAATCCCCCCACAGCATGTTTTGGAATACTTTATGATTTGAGCATAGAGTGAGAGTCTAAGTGTATTGGGTTGTAGTAGTAGGAAGAGGCTCTGCAACTGAGTGCACAGAGGCCTAGTAGAGTCTGCAACTGAGTGCGCAGACCCCTACAACTGAGTGCGTAGGGAAATGTCGAGTCTATAATATTGATTGAAGAATAATAAAGAGAATCTTATTCCAATTTCTGTGTATATGCTTGTGCATTGCCTTCTTTACATTTATATTGTTTTGTTTATCACGCACACTGATATTATTTCTAGATATGTTGTTAATAATCACTAGTATTACACAAATAAGTTGAGTAATTGAGTAATAATAGATTAAATAGCAAGGAACTAGGGTATAATATGGGTCATGCCCCGAGTAGGGCTGCATGGAGGCAGCATCACAGGTTGCGAGGGACTAACATGTGAACGTAGCGACGTGTACATAGGGTTAAACCACGAACCTCCAGAAGCTCATAAGACATCCCCAGTGTGCAGAAACCTAGTTCTAGCACCCTCCCATACTACCTCAAGTGAGACCTCAGTTCGCGCTCTGCGGACTGTTGCCGAAAGGGCCAATATTACCAATATTTTCTTGGCTAAATCACCTTTGAACCTGGGTCATGCCCATATAAGCCAACAACCTGTTATTGCTAATCAATAAAGAAGCTCATGTCTTGTTCCTGATATGTTATTGTCTCATGAATAGCAATTTATATGCTTATATATGATGATCTAACATATATTTTATGTATGAAAATTGAACTATCTATCATGTATATGGTTCTGTGAATTGAATTTCAGACCTTCTCATTCTGGAGGAAGTATAAGATTTGGACCCTATGGGAACATAATCAAATGTATGATCACCACATATGTTTCCAAATCCATGTTTAGTAATTCATATGTTTGGCATGCTTGCTTGACCACTCTTTGTTGATTATATTTTTATGCTCTATTGAGGTTTTCAAACCTTACCTTGGGGAATTTTTTTCGCCAACACTTTGGACACGGTCTTACACATAGTACCTCACTTTCTTTCACTTGGTTCAACACAAAAGATACACCATATCATAATTGTTTCAATCCAAGAAATGGTAATGTGCATGGCGATTTTATGGTATTAAGAGTATGAGTTTGCATCTCTTGTGTTGCTCTACTGCTGGTAGGCCGAGACAGTACCCTAGTGGAGTCACTTCAGGAGCACAAAATTTGCTTCACTACCAATAGGCATGGGCAGTACCCTAGCAAAGTCACTTTCTTCACCTTCCTTTGCAGGAAGCCTTTCTCTTCTTTCACCCTTTATTTATTTATTTAATAGTACTGTACATCAACACTTATTATTTTCAATGAGATGAAGAGGGATCTTAACCTATTGAGAGACAAGGAGGTTTCCCCTTCAAAGAAGTATTTTAGAACCTATGATTTTGGTTTGCTCACTTTATATTTTCCCCTTATCCTTTCTCTAGTAGATTGGACAAGTGTTAACACACAAGTAAATTTACACCAAGTTGAGTAGTTTGGATACCAACATAGGTACAAGTCTAATAGGTTCCCTCAAGTTTCTCCTTCTTGATGTATTATATTTTCCATTTAGACTTAGCTCAACCTATGGAATTTTCCTAAACAAATAAGGAGAAAAAATGGATAGGAAATCATTGTGGTTGTCATATTTTCTCTTTCATCCCACCACAAAGTCCTTTTGAGCCATGCATTTTTTTCAAAAAGTATTATTTATGTAAAATGACCAAGAAACGACATGAAAGGACATGATTAACATGAAACACATACAATTGACACTAACAAAAGAGAGAAAAATAACAAACTGTACAAGAAGAACAACTTGTAGCTACTATTGAAAATAATGTTTGAAATCTTGACCATTTACGGGAAGGGGGTCAATCCTTCCATATAAGGATTTAAGCTTGAAGGTGTTATGCCCAAGATTCTCTTCAATGGTGAAAGGGCCAATCCATAAAGGTTGGAACTTCGTGTGTTTTTCTTTCTCTTCATGGGATTTATCCCACTTCAATACTAGGTCATCGACATCAAAACACTTTTTCCTTGTGGACTTCTTGTTGAATTGACACTTAACATGGTTTCGATGATCATCAAATCTCTCTTTGGATTTGGGCCTTTATTCCTTGAGTTTAAGTAAAGTGTATATCCTTCTCCGAACCAGAAGGCAAGGTCTACCTTGGGACTTTTGGGAGAGTTGAAAGGCTAGGAGATACAGGTTCATGGGAAAGATAACTTCTTTACAATAAACCAGAAAGTACGATGAGGCATTAAGGTAAGGCTTAGGAGTTATATGATTATCCCATAGTGCATTGGTCAAAGAATTGTGCCAGTTCCTTTACTCAGAGAAGATGGTTTTCTTGATTATGTAGATGATATTTCTATTTTTTGATTCAGCCAAATCATTTCATCATAGGTAATAATTATATGCATTCTTTAATACAATCCCATTTTCAAATGTGAATTCATAACGTTTAAATGATAGAAAATCAGTTGCATTATCAAAGACAAGTGTCGTTGGAAAACCAAACATGGTTATAATGTTGTGCTACAAAATTGGATGTCTTCATATTCATTTACTTGTCTCAAGGGAATTTGTTTTGGCCACTGAGTAAAATAATATGTTGCTATCAAAATATATTGGTGTTGCTTTGAAGAGTGAGGAAATATTTCTTCAATAACATCTAGTCCCCACTGTTGGAAAGCTTCCTCGACGACTATTGGTAGCAGTTGGGTGACTTACCTCTCATCCCAACCATCACATCTCTGACAGGATGGGAACTTGTGAACATAAGGATGCACATCTTTGAATAGAGTGGGAAATTAATAACTAGCCCCCATCACTTTATGCACAATTGTGTCTCTCGTATAATGGCCACTTGTCGACCCATCGTGAAAATCTATAAGTAACTTTTATGTATCTTGTTGCTTAATGCATCTTAGCAGGACACTGTTGTGGTGCTTTCTGAAAAGAACACCATGAACAAGCTAGTAAGCTAGATATTTTAAGCAAATATTCCTCTTTTGTTTGTTCGATAAGTGGGTGGGCAAGGTGCCATGCTCCATATATTTTCATATATCTGAATACCATGGTATTGTATATGTGGATTTGGCAACATGTTTGACATTGTACATTTCTATTTTATACTCCCAACATGAAAGATCTTGCTTGGGAACATCTCTTGCTTTGAATTTTAGCTGATAGAGGCCATGACCCATTATGGTATGAATTGGTTTAAACTCCATATCATATTCTTGTAATCAAGTCATCCAATTTTCCCTCTTCTCACCCAACTCCTCCTGCATAAAGAGTCTTCTTACTACTAGGTGAGGCCTAAATATGATCATGTGAGCTTTTAGAAGATAGAACCTGAAGAATTTGACTATCTTGTATACAGCATACACTTCGTTTTCAATAGCAAGATAATTTAATTATGACCCTTGTAATCTAGCACTAATACAAGAGATAGGTCGTTTATATCCTTCAGTACCATCTTGAGTCAGCATGACCACAATAGATGAATTTTAAGAAAAGGTATAAAGTAGGAAATATTTTCGATAATCAAGACTAAATAATTCAGGTGCATCAACAATATCATGTTTGATTTGAGAAAAAGAATCCTTTTCCCATTTGTCCCATTTATAAGTTACATACTTCTGAATAATATCATGTAAAGGTTTAACTATATGAGAATAATTAAAGATGCACTTTCACATGAAATTAATCTTCCCTAAGAAAGACTGCATTTTCTTATTCACAGGGAATGGGATTTGTGTAATAGCTTTGACCCTCTTAGGATCAACTTTAATTCCACTCTTTGTAATGATGTTCCCTAATAGGGTCCCTTCTAACACACTAAAGATGTTTTTCTTGGGATTGAGAGAAATCCCATATTTACAACATTGCTCAATATTTGTTTTAGATGACACACATGGTCTGATCTTCTTTTGGTAAACATAGTAACATCATCCAAATAAACAACTATGCTCTAACTGGTAAAACAACAGAAGTAGATGAACATCGCTCTTTGACATGTAGCACCAACATTGATAAGCCTAAATGGAATTATTTTGAAAGCAAATGTTCCCCATTTGGTCTTGGAGGTATTCTTCAAGCGATCCAATTCCACTACTAGCACTTGATTGTAACCAGAAAAAACATCTAGTACCGAGGACATCTCAGACCTATATACTATTTGGAGGATCTGTTCCAAGGATGACACATGGATGACATTGGGTAATTATGTTTATCATATGCCCATTAATATTGCGGAAGTGTACACATAGTATTATCTCACCGAACTTATTTTTGACTGAGACCAAATTTGAAACCCAAGTGGAATGTCTGACTTTGAAAATTATTCGAGTATCCACAACTTTCACAATTCCTTTTGGATAAGGGGCTCCAACATTGGATGAACTTTCCTTAGTTTTTACTGGAAAGGTTTTACCCCTTATTTTATGGGAATGACATGTTGCATAATATGAGTGTAATATGTCTTTAATTCTTTGTATGTCCATGCAAACATATCATGGTACTATTTGAATGAACAGATAAATTCTTGTCATTATTATGGAGAACAACATGTAACGAGCTTTACATACCTCAGATCTTCTTGAGTTCCTAGATTGACTTGTTCAGATGATAAATTTGAGCTCTAAGTCTTGGCATTGGTTATTCCTCTAAATACATTTTGCAAGTCATATAACTTTTCCAGGGACACCATACCTTTAGGCATAGTGTTACCTTTCATTTCATTAGATGCCTCTTGCAAAGCCTTGTTGTACTCATCCTCTAATATGGTAGGATCTTTGAATATGTCTACACTAGAAACGAAATGCAGTATATTTTGGTCGTCATTGAAAACACATAAATTAGTGACATTATCAAGCACATACAGTTTATATATAATCTCAGTAGGAAAACCATTCCTCAATGGTGACATCCTAGTGACTACATTCGCTAATGAATTTTTTGTAACATTTCTAAGCCTAGGAACAAAAATGATATTAAAAGCTTTGAAATAATTAATTAATCACCATACCTCCTGCTAGTAGTTTTTAAGATTCAATGAAACATAGTGGATAGTATCTCGTACCTGAAAAGTAACCACCTATGAGTCACCAATTACCTTGAGGAACTCTACCTTCAAATCAACGACTTGCTTTAGTCCAAGTATGAGTGCTTCATATTTGAAAGTATTTTTTTTCTCTAGTTTAGTCTACTTCTATATTAATACAAAAAAATTACAGCGAGGGCTCTGCCTCGAGAGTTCAAGCCAAGTGATTGGCATAAAACAACAGCTTGACTACATGATTAGGGAACCAGGCCTGAGACCTTACATCATAGTGAGAATTTTCAGGGAACTTTGAACAAAACAGAGGGACTCGAAGCCCTGACTCATACTAGAACTTAAAATGACACAAACAGAAATAGACTTCGGCCTGAGACAAAACAGAGGCTCTTGATAAAGAGCACTGAGAATCAAAAAGAGAGAGGACTTCTGCTCCAGAGTCTGAGACAAAAAACTAGAGGCGGTGACAGTGTCAATCTGAATCAGGGGTTGTCGGTTGTTCCTCCTCAATTCTGCGACCCCATTGTCCTGAGTATGAGGAATCAGAAGAGTGATCTTTAGAACTTGAGGACTCTCCTTTCACAGGCTCGCTTGGGCTAGCCTCGGTGTCAGTGTGCAGCGTTGGTGTTACACCTAAGATTTGTCGCAGGGTTGCAGTTGGACTGGCCTGCCTCTGTTCTGCAGGAACCGCCTAATGAGAAGCTCCTGAAAGCGGTGCATTATCACGTTTCTCAATTGTCACTGAGACAATGAAGGTAGAGTTGCCCAGCGTGCAAGGGATGCGATAGCTAGTTGTGGGGTGCGCAGTATGTCTGCAATCTGCGCCCGTGACTTGCCCCCGACCTCTGTCTCTGCCTCGTCTGGTCTCGGGATAAATCGTGGCATCAACAGAGGGGTCCTGAGAAGTGGAAGGGGGCCGATTCGAGGCGCGTCCCTCGAACCACCACGCCTGCTAACCATATGCATTCTCTCTTTCAACATCGTGCAGGGATGAGGACTGCTATACAACGAGTGGATAACAAAGAGAAAGCAGAAAGGAGGATGCTCCAGGAAAACCATGGACCAAACCAGAACAATGTTGTACACACTAAGAGCTCGAACCATGAAATACTTGAAGGCTGCAAGAGCATAACTATTGCAGCAGAGACAAACTATACAGAAATGGTGGAAGTTGTGCCCCAAAGCCAACAGAGAGTAGGAGAACAGGCTCTCCCATAGTGAGACGCTTTGGACCACTGCTCGACCAACTGAACCGAACCCCATCGCGCTGGTATCCTTGGGCTTGGGTGGTAGCTTGAATGCTCCCATAAATGCCCCTGTTAATTCCCCTGTGTGGAGCCGCCTGACCATCCTGGAGCTGGTACATTTGGCACTCCAGGGCTGCCACCTACCCTCCTCGTACACCTTCCATGAACCATCAATCACCCGCATCCGGGAGTGAGTAATCCTGTTGCACTAGAGTAGTGCATTCATGTTTAAGTTGTTCATCATCTGAATCACCGAGGGATCCTGACTATTGAGATTTTTGGTCAACCCCTTGATTGGCCAATCTATCCGCTACCTTGTTGGCCGTGCGTTTTACATGCTTGAAGGATACTATGGGGCTGCCTGAGCCTTTCCTCCAGAAGTTCCAGTCTGCTAAGTAGCCTCCAGCTGGAGGAAATCTTGGCAGATGAAGTGCCTGCTTGCATTCTAGTGGCCGCATTTATTAAGATGAGGGAGTCTCCCTCTACCTCTAGAGGGAAGAAGTTCTTTCAATCGGCGATGCAGATCCCTCTCCATAGACCTTCCAATTCAGCAGCATTGTTGGTATCTTTGCCAATTGAGCCATAGTAGATATGTATCACTACTCCCACTTCGTTCCTAAATACTCCTACAAAGCCCCTCAGCCCTGGATTACCCTTGGTAGCCCCATAAAAATTCAATTTGAATGAGTTGGATGTAGGCGGAGACCAAAAGAGAGGAGAGGTAGGACTTGTAGGAGATCGAGTTGTGACATGAGCCAATGAAGACAAGTTCAGATTCCAGACATTCATGATGAGACGCTCCTGAGGTGAATCTGGAAAGTCCGTGTCTTTCCAATGCCTTATAGCAAGAGTTTCTTGGAGATTTTTCTTCAGAAGTTGCCACAAAGTGTCAATTGATCTGCCAACATTGTTGAAAATTCTATTGTTCCTTTCCTTCCAGAGTAACTAGTAGAGAAAGCCTAGAATTAGGTTCCACAGAGAATTCAGGAGAGGACTTTGGTAAGGGTCCTTTGGCCATTTTCTAATGGTTTCAGTGACATCTCCCTACGTTTCCCAGATCTTCTATTGCATTGGTCAGTTTTCTCCCATAGCTGTGTGGCCAGAGGGCAAGTCTCCTGAGATGCAGGATGGATTCAGTGTTAAGATTGCAGTTGGGACACCTTGATGGGCCAATTAATCCTCTCTTTTGCAAATTATCCCAAGTAAGGATGCGCCTCTTTCTTAGGAGCCATAAGAAGGTGGACACCTTAGGCCAAATTCCTGGTTTCCAAACCCGATCCCAGAGCTGATCTTTGTTTGTCTGAGTGGTGGAGTAGCGAAGCTGATATGCTTCCTTGGTGGTGAACATTCCTCTCGATGTGTGGCCCCAATGCAGCTTGTCCTGCTGAAGTGAGCATTTTATTATTTTGTGATTTAGCTCCTGCTCAATCTCTTGGTAAGTTTCCCCTTGCCAATCGGCCTGCCAGGTGCAAGCAGGTTTCCAGAGATGAAAGTCTTGAGAAGTTTGCTACTGCCATAATTGTTGAACATGGGTGAGGTTGGCGTGCTTCATATTAACCTATCAGAGAGGCTTATGGAAGAGAGAGGCTAGTTTTGGGAGCTGTTGCCAAGAGTCCTCCCAGAACCTAGCTGTGGATCCAGAATGAATTTCCTAGAAGCTATGCTCTTGAATGAAGGCGCTATGAAGCTTGGCCGCATTCCAAATCAAAGAGCCTGGGGTATTTGTGCTGATTCTTATGAGGTCATCCCATTGACTTCCAGGAGCATACTTTGCTTGCCATAACCTTGCCCATAGTGTATGAGGTTTGGTGATCCAATTCCACCATATGCAAGCACCCATTGTGTTGTTGCTTTGTAGCGGATCCCTTAATCCGAGTCCTCCCTCTGCTTTTGGATGGAAAACTTCCTTCCAACTTACAAGTGCCCATTTTCTGTTGAGACCCAAGGATCCCCACATAAATTTTCTTTGAATATTGCGAATTTCCTTAAGGACCCATTTTGGCGCTACCAGAATAGAAAATAGATACAAAGGCATGGCCTGGAGAACCGATTTGATCAAAATGAGTCTGCCTGCCATATTGAGAGAGCGGAAAGTCCAGGAAGAGAGCCTTGAATCCAATTTGTCGAGAAGGGACCTCCAGGAGGCATGTTTTAAGGCTGAATCCAACAAAGGATCTCCCAGGTATTTCGAGGGAAGTGCTGCTATGGAGAATCCTAGGATGTGGACGATATTCCTTTGAGTCGCGGCTGGGGTATTGAAAAATAAGAGTTGGGATTTGGAGGCATTGATAGAGGTACCCGAGGCTTGAGAGAAGAGAGAGAGCAAAGCTTTGAAGGATTTTGCTTCTTGAGAGGAAGGGTATCCAAAAAGCATGGTGTCATCAACAAACTATTGGTGGGATAAGGGATGAAGGCCATGAAGAGAGATGCCCTTGAGAGCATGAGAGGAAACTTCATGATGAAGCAGATAGCTTAGCCCTTCTGCCATAAGAACAAAAAGGAAGGGGGAGAGGGGGTCCCCCTGCCGAATACCTCGGGAAGGGCAAAAAGGCGAGGAGGGAGAACCATTGAGCATGACCGAGAAGCAAGGAGAAGAGATAAGACTCATAACCCATCTTATCCATGTGGCACTGAATCCAAAAGCCAAAAGCACCTGTTCTATATAAGACCAGCTAAGTTTATCAAAATCTTTTGAGAGATCAAGCTTTAATAGCGTACCTGGCTTTTTTTGAATCTTCAGAGAGTGGATCACCTCATTTGAGAGAATAATTCCATCCATTAGCTGACGTCCTTCGACATATCCAGTCTTCTCCGGCGAGATTAGAAGAGGGAGGAGAGGTTTGAGCCTGTTCGCCAGTACTTTAGAGATAAGTTTATAGATTACATTGCACAATGCTATTTGCCTGAATTTGTCGGGTGTATTTGATTCATCCCCTTTAGGAAATATTGCTAAAAAAGTAGCATTAAGGGACGGGAGAATCCAATGCATGGATCTCGACTCCACCAATTCCCAAACCTCCGTTTTGATGAGCTCCTAGAATTCATGAAAACAATTAGCTGTGAATCAATCCAGACCTGGTGCCTTTCCATCCTTGAGTTGGGCCATCACTGCTTCTACTTCCTGCATTGAAATGGCTTGGAGCAGTTTGTTGTTGTGGTCTGTCGTTATGATCTTGGGGATGTGCTGCGTGACAGAATTTATGGCTTGATCTCTGTGTTCTGGCCGTTCCCGGAGAGTTTCATGAAAGTACTATTTGAATTCCTTTTCCATATCTTCATGCACTTCTAGTCTTTCCCCTTGTCGGTTGTTTATGAAAGCAATATTGTTGTGCATTCGTCTTTGAATGGTGGCTTTATGGAATAATTTTGTATTCTTTTCCCCATCCTTGAGCCATTGGATTCTGGACTTTTGTCGCCACAAGATTTCTTCTTGCTGCCTGCGAGCTTCAATTTCAGTCCAAAGGATCTACTCCTGATGCGCATGCTCATCTGTTCTTCCCTCCAAGATAATAGTCTATTGCAGTGAGCTCATTTGTTGTTCCAGTTGTTTCCTATTCTTCAAAAATATTGCCAAACGTCGTGTGATTCCATATTTTGAGGACTTGTTTAAGATTTTTTAGTTTCTACTGGAATTGGAACATTTTGGCTCCTTCAGGAGGAGTAAAGGAATTCCAAGCATCCCTGACCATTGATTTGAAGTTAGGATTAGTGAACCAAAAGGCTTCAAATTGGAATGGTCTGTAGCATTTGGTACCTGGTCTTGACCATTGTAGCATGATGGGCCAATGGTCGGAACCTCCGTGGGGAATTATGGAAGCATGAAAATCCCCCCCCCCCAGGTGTATGGCATTGTCCGATAGGAGAAACTGGTCTAGCCTAGATGCTATATGCTGTGTTCCCCTTCGCTTATTGGTCCATGTATATATGCCATTGGAAGTTTGAATGTCCATCAGGTGGTTACTATGTATGAATACCTTGAAGCCAATACTGTCATTTTCTAGTTTCAATCTGCCTCCTTGTTTCTCCTCCAAAGTCGTTAGGATATTAAAATCTCCACCACCAATCCACAGGTGGAACTGCCTGTTTGAATTGAGGATAGTGAGTGTATGCAAGAGCTCTAGTTTTTGCTAAGAATTCCATGGAAAGTAAACATTTGAGAGATGCCCATGAATATTTGTCCCAATGAGATGAAAGGTCGCTTGGATGAGGAAGTGTGTGGCATGAAAATATTGAAGGGTAAGAACCTGTGGGTTCCACATGATTGCCAACCCTCCTGAAGCTCCTGAGGCATCCACTAAAACTAAGCAACTCCCTGACCAGACCTTGCTGTGAATGCTTTCTATAGCATAGTTGTTACTTTTGGTTTCTTGCAAAAATACCAAAGATGGTTTTTCTTGTTGTATCAAATTTTTTAGCATTCTGTGTTTTGAGGGGCTATTAAGCCCTCTCACATTCCATTAGATGAGCTTCGTGAGGAACCATGGGGTTGAGGTTTGTAGAACTTTGTCAACTTGGGGAATCTCCTAGATTCCATAAATATTTCTCCTAGGATTATGGTTCTTTGTAAGTCTGTTTTGCGTCCTCTTTTCTTCGTTTCTTTTAGAATTTTTTTGCCATCCCAGGGGCTACCTGCTTGTATTCCTAAGCATTTTCTGTGTTGAAATTTGGTTAGAACTCCTTCCAACCTTTCGATCTGCCAGGGGGGAATAGTGTGGTAATCTTTCTACTTACAAGCTGTTTCTAATTTGAGGATATCCAGGCCTTCCAAGCTTACATTCTCTAGATCCTCTTCCATATTAGTGGGATTGTTCCGATCTTCCATATTTATATTATCATGCAGACTTAGCACTAGAGTAACATCCAGCTCCATTGAAGAAAAGTGTTGTCCTGTCTCTGGAGCGGAAATTTCCGAGAGGGAGGGAATGAGACTGATATCAAGAGAGGGTTTCTTCGAGCCTGAGGATAGGAGGCTGGAAGGAGTAGAGGCTGAGGGAGGCCAAGGATCTTTGAAAGTCTGGGAGGATAATGGAGGGGAAGGGTTCCCCTGAGATTTTGAACTGAGTTTCTCTGAAGGATCTTGAGAGGAGAGAATGACAAATCGATTTTGGGATTCAAGATTTTTGGGGCTTGCTGGAGCTACAGGTTTTTTCTTAGTATGTCACCGTCAATTATGGACTTTGGTGAATCCTTCAGGGTCTTTGCTGGTATCATTGGCATGTGTTTTGGGCTGGGCATTCAGGGGACAATCCCTGAAGAGATGGCCATGTTCATGGCATTTTCGGCAACGAAAAGGAATATGCTCGTAATCTAATGGTTGGATCCACTCATAATCATCAAGAAAGAGACTTACCAAATCAGCTAGAGCTTTAGTCAGGCGCATCTGGATGCAGATCCTAGCGTATGACGTGTATCTTCGAGTTTTGGTTTCCTCAGCTACCTTGATGAAAACCCCCAAGCTGTTGCCTATGTCTTTCAGTGTTTCCTCTTTCCACTATTCTGAAGGAAGGGAGTACATTCGTATCCAAACAGGAGCCCAACTAAAGTATTCTTTATCTGGGTTGAACCGAGATTTTCAGTCCCGAAGGTACAGCCCTGAGGAATTAAAGAAATATGCGCCCCCTTCGAATATTCATGATTTGTCCTCCACACAGTGGAAAATGGCCGTGAAGAAGCCTTTGGGGCTAAGCTGAAGAGTGACTTGTCCCTTAGGTTTCCATTTTGAAGCAATCGAGCCATGCAGAGCCTTTTCAGTAGGCCAGAAGCCAAGAAATTTGCCTATGAGCACGTCGTCCTTCATATATTGGATTTCACTGTTGATTCGATGACTGGGGAGTTCGACTTTGATTCTCTCTGCTGCTTTTGGTATGCATGTGGCCGAGGTTGCCTTTGGTTGTGACGTTGAAGGCTTGTGATTCATGCCTGAGTCTTGGACTTTCTCTTCACGTGTTTCTTGAAGGACTTCTTCATTATTGACTTGATCAGAATCTTGACCAATGTTTGGGAGGATGCCAGAAGTACCCAGAAGTTCTGGGGCTCTGGGATTGTCAGAGATAGGGGCGATGAAAGGAGGAGGGGTGGATCCCGCCCCTCCTGAAGACGTGTCCATGGAGAGAGATCAGCAGGAGGCACAAAAGCTAGATCTCTGAACGCCAGGCGAGGGCAAGGGTTAGGGTTAACATGTCTGGAGCAGAGCCGACTCTTCATATTTAAAAGTATTATTTGTACACTCAAACTCTAAATGGCATGAAAGGATATGCTTCTTGTTACATGGGCCTATAAGTATACAACCATCTTGAGTTCCATCCCGTGTCTTAGAACCATCAAAGTATAAAGTCCAAATATTGTTAAATACTAAGCCACTTCCTATCTTGTTATTACTATTACTTTTTTTTCTCCACTGGAAAAATCGTAATCTTTCATTAATTTGAAAACTTACATGTTGTAGATGCTTTTAGCATATGTTGTATCATTCTTGCCACAAGGACATTGTCAAAATTTCAATTTGTCAAAAACTTTGTGCTTCTTGAGCTTTCATCACCACGCAGGGTGTTAAGTCATTTTCTACTATAGAGAAATTATGAAAAGAGTCTATTTATATGGCTATCATCTATGGTAGTTCCACATATGCCACGCAGAGAAATGTCTTTGCTGAGAGTATCTACTTAAATAAATTAAATATATAGCCTGTAAAAAATATATACAGAGTTTGAGCCAACGTACATAAAAAATTTACAAAAAAAGACTGAAATCTAAGGGCTCTCTGCCCCTTGGTAGATTTCATCAATATAAGGCTAGTGATAGTAGTGATATTCATTTGGTCCTCACTATTCCTGTATCATCCACTCTCCTCAGGGAAGTGTCGTGGCCTCCTTGGAAAGCCTGTCAGCAAAGTTGTTATGTTCCCTATAAATGTGATTGCATGTAATAGTTTTAAACTGTGCCTTGAATAAAATCACTTCATCTAATATATCACTGAGTGTGTGAGAGTGGAAAACAATAATATTATTGAACCAATTAACTATGATCTTTGAGTCACCATATATGTTTAGATTCATGCAATTATGACCCAATGAAAAATGCAGAAGATGTTCGAGAGTAATGAGTTTTGCAAAATTGTTTGTTCCTTCGCCCAGTCACATCTTAACTTTGTAGTAATGCTAATCATTTATGTATAAAGTCAAACCAGTGCCACATCCATGGTGTTGTGAAGCACCATCAAAGAATTCCCAAGGAGAGTTTTTGTCTATAGTTACAGGATCATGAGGCCTCCGGGGCTGAGGATGATGAGGCTTAGGCAACTCATTATAGAAAAATATAATACGAGCTGTGATGTGTGGCTAGTAAACAGGTCTGTTATAAAATATAACTCGGTTCTGAGCCAACCATATATACCAGCTGATGATTAAGGGGAGACATTGTAATTTAGTGCCATGATGATGACTGCCCTAGTTTTCCCATGCTTGACCAATGTTTTCTCCCTCCCAATACCTGGAAAAATGAATGGATTTGGATATATTTTACCATAGATTGATCAGGGAAGTGCATTTAAGGAATAACTGTAGATTTGATTCAGAAGAATTCTTACATAAGACACACCAGTGAGGGCCATGGAAGGATCAATGAGTGAGAGACTCTCCCATGGGAACTTTATCTCTGAGAATACACCAAAAGAATAGTATGGTTATAGGTGCCGATATTAATTCCCAGATACTCTTCCACCAAAATATAGTTTGCTCTAGCAGTTTATGAGAGATCATATTGAGGTATCCGGTCTTTGGAGTATATATGCCATTTTTAGCTAGACACCAGACGAGTTTATCAGGTCCTTCTTTAATCCTGATATGTGATTCACATAATGCATTACTGTATTCTTTCCTTTCCTGTTGGCACTGTGGGGGTATATCAAGCAGTTGGGTAGATTTCCAACCTTGAGAGAAAATGTTGGTGTTGTGGGTCCACTATGTGTGCTATAACCTTAATCTCATGAGAATGTAGATGTTGAATGAGATCTCTTGATAGCTGAAATCTACCACCTCCTCCAGTCTGGGGATCCAATCCAATGCAAGCCTTTGATCCGTCATTGATTCTCCAAACAAGGTTGCCCCTGATGTTAGGCAGGGAGTGTAGGAGAGCCTTCCATATAGTTGAAATACCTGTTTTAGGCCAACTCAGAAAACGGACCCAATCCATGATTTGATGTGGCCAAATATACTTGTGATATGAAATTGAAGTCCATAGATTCCATCCAGTCAGTAGAGTCCAACCCATTTTTGCAGCCAGGGTTTGTGCAAATAGGGGAAGGTCTTTTAGTCCCCAACCTCCCCATTTTGTAGGCAAGGCTATCTTGTTCCAGATAACCCAAGATAATATCTTTTTGTCCTGGTGGCCATTCCAAAGATATCTGCTACAAAGTTGTTGTAATCAGGCTAGAATGTTCCTGGGGATCCATGCTAGTGCCATCCAGAAAACAGGGGTGGCCTCAAGAACTGATTTGATGAGCACTAATCTGCCTGCCCTAGATAAGTATCTATGACTCCAGGATGAAAGCCTTTTTTCTAGTTTGGTGACAAGCCAAACCAAATCTGCAATTTTCTGGCTGAGAGGCTTTATCCAGAAACCCAAGTATTTGAATCCCCTGTCCAGTGGTATGATGCAATAAGGGAAATGTTGTTGTGCAAGTTGTGACTCCTGAACAAAAGTGAGGGCTAAGGTAATGGTAGATTTTTCATAATTTACCTGCATACCTGTAGTGGACGAGAAGAGGGAGAGGATTTTGGAAAACGTGAGAGTCCCGAATGCTCCCATCTAGGAATATGAGAACATCATCCACAAATAGTAGGTGAGTAAGGAAACATGAGTCAGTTATCTTAAGACCCTGAAGGCTACCATCTCTTTTGGCAGAAGCAAGCAAATGACTAAGCCCATCCATGAGAATCAGAAAGAGAAGGGGGGAGAGAGGGCAGCCTTGTCTGAGTCCCCTCTCGGCATGAAATAAATGGGGCAAATCCATTGATGAGTGCACTGTAGGTAGGGGAGGTAATGTAGGCCATAATCCAAGCAATGAAATCATGGGGGAAGCCCAGGTGAATGAGAAGCATCTTAATGTAGAGCCAACTGACATGATCAAAGGTTTTTTCCAAATCGATCTTTAGGAAGATGCCCTTTAGGTGTTTAGTCCAGATCGAGTGGATGGCCTCTTGGACCGAGTGAATGGCTTCATGTATCTGACGGTGCTCAAGAAAGGAAAATTGCTGGGGAGAAATATTTCGGGAAAGAATGGGCTGAAGACAATTAGAAATGACTTTGGAGATGATTTTGTACAGACAATTGCATAATGAGATAGGCCTATAGTCATTGAAAGAGGAAGGTGTATCAGATTTCAGAATAAGGGCAATAAAGGTTGAATTAACAGCATTGTAAAGAGATCCGGAAATTCTATATTCTTCCACAACTTTTAACAGATCATTATCCAATAGTTCATAGATGCGAGATAGAATTCTATGGTCCACCCATCTGGTCCATGACTCTTGTCCCTTTTGAACCATTTCAGCATTCCTTCCAATTCGCCTACAGTAACAGGAGTGATTAGCTCCTCGGTCTCATCATCATTTACAAATATAGGAAAATGTCCAGCCACATTGATGATATCATCCAGATTTGACCCTAGAGGGTTTTTGAAGAGATTCCTGAAATGTGAGGTGCCAAGATGGGAGAGTTTGTTGAAGGTATCAGCAAATCCTCCATGAAGTATAGGTAAGTTCCATATAGTGTTTGATAATTTTCTACCTTTTGCAAAATTTTGAAAGAATCTTGTGTTATCATCACTTGCTTTTAACCATATAGCTCTGCTTCTGAGGTGCCAAGATTCCTCTTTCTCCTTCAAGATCCTAGCCTTTTGGTTTTCTAGCTCAATCAGGTGAGTTTTGTCATTCGCTGAAGCAAAACCCACGTTTCGATCATCTAAAAATCTGCTCAACTTAGATTCAATATGTGATAATAGAAACTCCTCCCTCTGATGTTTCTCTTTTGCACATTTGATAGATAGATGCTTGAGCTAAAACAGGTTGCGATAGAAACTCTTAGTCAAGGAATCATATTTATCAATCGGGTTGGCAACCCAGTATTCCAAGACCATGTTAATGTACTCAAGATCCTGTAGCCAAACATGGTTAAATTTAAATGGGGCTTTTGGTTTAGGATGAGGACCAAACACCTCCAGATAAATGGGGGAGTGATCTGAGATGCCCCTTCTGCCCACCCATTGTTTGTAGTGATGCAATTGATGCATAAGGGGGACCTTGATTAGAAACTGATCTAATCTTCTAGCAAGTGCAGCTTCGCCCACCCTTCTATTTTGCCAGGTAGGAAGAGGCTTGTTCATAGGTACATCCACCAAATTGTGTGGTTCCAGAAGGTTGGTCATATATCCGATAATAGAGTCCACTTCTACCATTGACCCCCAAGATTCACCAAATCCCAAAGAGAAATTGAAATCTCCACCAAGGATGATGTGATCAAGGGAGGAAATCGAAAGATCAAGCATATGTTGCCAGAAATTTTCCCACTGGTGACAGGGACCATAAATGTTAATAACCCTTAGGTTAATACCAAGATTTTTAGAAAAATGTCTAAACCAATGAAACCATCGCCACCCCAGGAAGCTAAAACCCTGATGTTGTGAGGATTATATCCAATGGTGAGGCCCCCTGATAGACCCACATCATCCATTGCCAAAAAATTCCAACCAGGAGTTATAGAACTTAATGAGCTGGTGATGATATCGGCCTCACCTAGGGTTTCTTGGAGCATGATAATGTCGGAAGTCTCTACATCAAAAAGTTTGCGCAAGGCTAGTTTCTTGGAGGCACTAGCCATGCCTCTACAATTGAATGAGAGACACTTCATGGAGGAACCCTACCCAGGGTGTTCAGTGCTCTAAGAACCCCATCAAGAGTGGATTATCTGCCAAAGGTGACCTCTACCCTTGCCCGCTTTATGGCTTTGGAGAGGTCTGATTTCCTCCCCCGAGATGAAAGGATGACCGAACCAAGTTGGGTGAGTCCCAAACCAGCGAAATATGACGGGGTACCGCTAGATAGAATACGTGAGTGAAGGTTGTAATTGTGAGATGTAGAGTTCTAGTTTGATGATGGAGAGGTGGAGGTGGTGGATAGAGAGTGCAAATATGGCATGGTGGTGGAAATGGAAGGAGGTGTAGCCATAGAGCAGTGAGCCACAGAAGTGTTTATGGTGGGAGAAACAAAAGATGAGCAATAAGCAATTGAAGTAGGGTAAGAGGTTAGAGAAATAACCAATGCTTTTGTGGCCTCAGCTATGACTTGAGCTCTGGTGAGGAGGGGAAATGGCGAACTATGCACTGCTTCCACCATCCTTGGGGAGACATTGGTGATCGGAGGGATAGGATGCGGAAAAGGAGAGCGATTCAGAGCCAGCGAATCAATCCTTGTAGAAGTAGGAGGTTCCCTCGGAGGGTCCTCTGGTTTCTTGATGAGTGGGCAGTCTTTAAAAATGTGCCCTACTCAGTGACATCTCCTACAATTGAAGGGAACTCCTTCATAGTCCAGGATCTGAATCCTAGTATATTTCACCCATTGCAGAGTGAGTTTCTCTTCCAATCCCTCGTGAGCATCCAAATGAACCAGGATGCGAGCAAGGGTTTTGTTCTTTGATTGCACAAAAGTTTGATCATGGTCCAGGTAGGTGCATAGGACATTTCCAATTCTAACGAAAACCTCCTCACACCAGTACTGTAATGGAAGCCCTGGCAAGCTAACCCAGAGTGGCCCTACCCCTATTCGCTCCCTCTTTGGGTCGAAGAGGGGACTCCATCTCTTGAGGAGTACCGGAGCCATCTCAATGTGCCAGTACCTTGTGAGGACCAGGTCTGTATAGTTTTCTTTTGTGAAATGTAGAGCAAACCAACGTCTGGGCAAGACCTACACCTCGGGTAGTTCCTTAAGCATGCCTCCCCAGATCTCACGGACCCATAGGGTGAGTCTGACTACCGAATATGCTCTGCCTCAAACGTGTCCAACCAGTACAGTGTTTGCCATGTATGCAGCTTCCCCAATAGAAAAGGTCTCACCAAACTAGATGATGATGTCATTTGTGGTCGCCTTCACACACTTCGTCCTTTGCTTCCCTGTTTGTGGGGTAGATGGATGAGGTGTGGGACGTAGACTTGACTTTTACTACAAGAGTTTCAAAGCAGCCCAATGGAGAGTGCACAAAAATGGGAGGGTTTAGAGCCTCAGGTGCTTGAATATCTTTAGGCGGTGTAGAGAAAAAGGTCGAAGTGGACAGATGGAGATGGTCTGCCAGCGGATTAGGGTCAAATGAGGGCGAGGGAGGAGTGTTTGCAGTGAGAATATGGAGAGTACCAGGAGATAAAGGGGGGCAGTCTAGAGTAGGAGACTCAATAGAAATGGAACCGATAAACAGAGGAGCAGTATAGTGCCCCAGAAAGGAAACCATCGAGGTAGAAATTCGAAGAGCAGGACCCGACAGGGGAGATGAGCCAGATGTCGGCGAAATGAGATTATGGTTTCCAAAAATGACACAATCAGGGAAAGCATCCTCGGTGTAATCAAGCTCCTTGACATCCATTGAACTGCCCATGCTGCTAGCAGTTACCATCAACAGATGGAGACATATGCAGCTCCAACAAAAATGGAGGGATTGTCGGTCATCGGTTGCCCAGATCCAGATGCCTGGGAAGAGATATTATAGTAAATCCTAGGGTTTTACCCTAAACCCTTACGGTGTTCTCCTAAATTCGCCATCACATAAATTCTCAACAAATGACTTCTGTTATTACTATTACTTGTACATACATATTACAAGATTCATTTGCACCAGTTGGAGAACAAGGAAGGAGCTCCAGCTATGTATTTCGTGGGACGAGCAATGATTGTGCTTGATAACACCCATGATTAGTTTCCCAGAAACAATTTCCAAAGATTAAATCAACAAAGGAAATAGGCTCAATATGGTCGTCAAGTGGCGTCAAAATGTATTTCATGTATGGCTCACTTTCCACTCAAATATGGTTATTATTGCCCTTGTATGGAGGCCATAAATGTGACCAGTCTGTAGCAAAATAGCCTTGCAATTTACTACACAAACATTTACTCAGGAGTATGCCATAGGCTTCAGGGATGCCCACAATCACAATATTTATACATTGATGAACTTGGTGATCGGACGATAATAAGATAAAAGCATTCCTGAGTTCACTAATAGCTTGGAAAAGGGATCTGTCTAGCTGAATGATTCGTGAATTAGTTTTTTCCCATTTAGAATTTATTTTATTAGCAACATATAATGGAATTACATTCACATATGAACTAGAATCGACAAAATAATTATGGAAATTTTCATTCAAAAATTCGAAAATGAACAAAAATGGAGGGCAGAGAGTGTTAGTGTCTAATATTACAACATTAACCATAGATTCAAGGGAACCAGAAGACTTATCAGACACATTTTAAGAGGTAGAGGATTTATCACCTAACGAAGGTTGTGAAAAAGGCTTGTACAAGTAGTTTAGGCTAACCTGCTATCTTCGCAAGCTCAAAGATGGAAATATTGGCTCGATCTCTCTTCAAATCTTCAAGTATGTTATAATAAATTGTTTCACCTTTAGCAGACATTTTAGAAAGTGTTTAGAGGAGTAGATTTATTTGACACTTCTATAATGATGGACTTACTTTTACTACTAGAGGAAGTGTTCTTAGAAGCAGTTGAATTTCTAGACTTACTTTGTGCATTCTTAGTAAGATTAATTGGTGGTGAAATCATTCTTAATAGTTGTTCCTTCAATTTCTATCTTGTCACCTCCTGTTCAAGAATGGGTCCTTGGTTCCTTAAGTTATATCGACCATTTTTATTCTAAGGGGGGGCCTCACTTTGATGTGGTGCCTAAGAAATCTTCTTGTTGACACTAAGGATACAATCAAAATAATTTACTACATGTATAATACCTATACTTTCTTCAACCACTACAATTTCCTATGTTTCTTCTATTTTTTCCGATTGCTCATCTGCTAGTAAGGAATCCATAATTTGTGTGACCAGTAAATTCATGTTGTGATTCCACCATGGGAATGTATTTTTTGAATGACATTCCAGATGGGAAGAGAAATAGTTATCCATGCCCATAATTTCAATATTCAAAAAACATTGAAACTTTAGGTAGACTTAGTAGGATGATTGTTGTTGTTATTTTTATTCATTTAGAATGGAAAATACTTAGGAGTCTTGCCACTGGTGGAAGTCTTTCTTTACCTTCTCCTTAATTTTTAAATTTCAATGGTAGTTTCTTTTACTGTCCTGGTCAAGATTTCAATATCTAAATAATACTTTTCCTTAGCCTTACTTGAGGAAGGATGAGCCTTCCTGATAGTTTTATTAGAGTCTTTAGATTCATCATCATCAGTAATGACTCAAATAAAATGATCTTTTGAAAAGTTTAGTGCCAATGTTTTCTTTGTAGCTCTTTTAACGAACAAAAAAATGTTGGTGGGAAAGGTAGCCATATAATAATCAATAGTAATTTATTTGTGAGGATGCATGATTGGGAAAACTTATCAATATGAAATTGAACTTTTTATTGAAATCTTTCACTTTCTCCTTCATTTTTTGGCTCTTTCAATAACATGGTAGGAGTCATTTCATCAACAAATTTCTCCAATAATAGTTTTTTAAATTCCCTCCAACTATGGAATAAAATGACAGGTAGACTATGGTACCATGTTGCTCTACCTTTTAATGTAAAAGGAAAAATCCTATAAGAAACATCATCATAGTGTACCTATAACATCCATGGATGCATGTAGAAGTCATTGATGTGATATTTTGCCTTTGTATTCTTATATGGTTCAAACGTTGATAACGGATTTTCTGGATGTATGTGCATCTTATGAAGATTATATAGAAGAGGAAGAGGCCCTTGGACAATCCAATCTAGATCTTGGTTAGCCATGTCTTCATCTATGGGTTTCTCCTCCTTTTCAGAATCTAACGAGCCTTCTCCTTCACCATCTAAACCATCAAAAATCTTGTTAGAAATAACAATGTCTTCCTTGTACCCTTCGTTAATGGGTGGAAGTGGATATTGTTGAATCATGTGTTTTGAGGACTCTACTAACTCCTCAAGAGTGGAAATGACCAAATCTTCCATTGTTGCAACTAATACAACAGTATGATTTGTTTATTTCTTCTTCAGATGATTCAAGAGATTATGAGAAACATGAAGTAAAATGATAGATTTTCAAACAGACAAGTTACAGGTTGACGTGCCCAGAGTTGTTTGTGTTGGAAATAATACTGAGAGGTGGGGTGAATCAATATTATCACATCAATAAAACTTTTTCATTTCCATATTTAGATTCATATATGCTACTTCCACAACTTCTTATGATTCAGTTAGTTGATCCTTAATGAGTGTATTAGAACATTATCAACCATATTAACAGTAAACAGGTGCAGTAAAATAGAATAGATCATCACACATAAGCCACACACATGAACACCATGATATATGGTGGAAACCCAATGTGGGTGAAAACCACCTGCTGCAATATGTCTCTATCCTCTTTCAATTAGAAACTTCTTTTTACAATTGTACTGGTGCAGTCCTTTACCAGTACGCAGGCTGCAACCTGCAGAGAGCTACAACCCTCTCTCGTTTTCCAGACTCTCTTGGAAGGGAGCTACAACCCCCTTAGCTCTTACACTAGCCAAGATACTAGTACGTAGGTGCTAGCGTACAGAAGGCTACAACCTTCTCTTTCTTCCAGGGACCACGTTTCATACATTTTCAGACTGGATACTCCTGAAGCACAACACATCATCTGAAAGGCCACGTTTCATCCAATTTTCATATTGGACCCATTAATATCATTGAAGCACATAATCAATCAATCTTTTGAATCACCCAAACACCAGATCAATACATATACAAGGATAATATATGTGTTTGCACCCAGATATAGTCCATCAGATCACATAAATATGAGTCATTATGATCCTGATCCAATATTAGTTCTCATCCATCAATACTCAAGCTAAACACAATCAACCAAATAGGATATGCAAAATACTGACACCTTTAAACTGTCATCAGAACCCATCAACAACCAGAACCACCTGTGACTTCAAATATCATAGCTCAAATTGTATATGTTACTACAATGAACCAAACCTGCATACATATGCGCTTACACCAAATCCAACCCGCGTACAGATCTATAAATATTCAAACATGACTTGCAACGATTTCAAACTTAAGTTATACCCAGATCAGATCATTACAAGCGTCAGTATACAGATCTAGAATAAGCATAATCAAATATATAGAGATAGTTCATTTCAAACCATTTGATCCCGATCTATCCTTAGATCTTGTTCTCCATCAACCAGTGAGATCTCTCTTTATCTCAGATCCAGATATGCACCATAACCCAATCACAGTATTCCAGATCTAGCACTTTATCAGATATTTAATAATTCAGATGATGTTTTGCCAAATGATCTCCTTCCTCTTTTATAGCCATAGGTCTTTCACAATACCATGGTCCAAAACCATAATAACACAATACCATGAACCCAATACTTGGGATCAACACTTTTGGATGCAATACCACGGACCAAAACCATAGGATCAAAAACTGTCGGA
>APFE030931927.1:45967-81308 GCA_000404065.3 Pinus taeda | reverse complement strand
AAGCACTTCCGGTTATGTTTTTCACATGGGTTCAGGAGCCATTTCATGGGCTTCTAAGAAGCAGTCCATTGTAGCGTTGTCTACAGCAGAGGCTGAATATGTGGCAGCTACAACAGCAGCATGTTAAGCAGTTTGGATGAGAAGGATGTTGAGGAGCTTAGGCCAAGAGCACGCAAAAGCAACAATGATTTTTTGTGACAATAGCTCAGCTATTGCATTATTAAAGAATTCAGTGTTTCATAAGAGAACGAAACACATTGACACGAGGTTTCATTACATCAGGGAATTGGTGAGCAATGGAGAAATTGTCTTAGAAGATTGCAGGACTCAGGAACAAGTAGCAGACATTCTGACAAAGCCACTGGACCAGAAAAGCTTTGAGTTTTTGAGAAAATGTTTGGGTATGACTGAATGCCCAACAGTTGAAATTAAAGGGGAGTGTTGAAATCGTAATTTCAACTGCCATAACAGTGGAACAGCCCCGCGGCATTTATTCCGGAAAACCACTTCAGAAAACCACAGTACATTTCGCACCACTTTTCGCAAAAAATGTTTCTGTCAGAGGGCCTCCGAACACCCCGACTAATTGACACGAGTCTTGTGCACGAACACAAAACCACCCACTCCCTGGAAACTAAACTTTGATTGGTTTGTGTGAGTTTGGTGTGCGAATTGCGTCCGATCAAGTCAACGGACAAGATCTTCATCAACCTGCCAGGATATTATTTTTACCTTTACCGCACGTTTTATTTAATGTATTTAATGAAATGTCATAGTTTTAGGTAAAACATTTTGTGAAAGTGTTGACTTTTTATTGTTATTGCACACGGGATGAGAAGCAGAGGGTTCATCAACCTGCCAGGATATTATTTTTACCTTTACCGCAGGTTTTATTTAATGTATTTAATGAAATGTCATAGTTTTAGGTAAAACATTTTGTGAAAGTGTCGACTTTTTATTGTTTTTGCACACGGGATGAGAAGCAGAGGGTTCCCAAGAGCGAGAAAGAACACAGTAGTGTAAAAAGAAAAAGACTCCCGACAGTAAGAAAAATTTGGATTCCTTCTTACAGGTGCTTGTAGTGGTTTGTTGAAACGAAAAAGAACACAACAGTGTAAAAGAAAAAGACTCCCGAAAGTAAGAAAAATTTGGATTTCTTCTTACAGGTGCTTGTAGTGGTTTGTTGAAAGGAATGGGAAGCCATGTAATTTTTTTTATTTGAATATGAAATGTGAAATCCCGAGCATTTCTAATGTAATGAAAAATTTCACAATTTTTTTTTATTTTACAGCAGTAAACTCATGTAAGAATTTTATTAAAGCTCTTTTACAGCAGTAAATGTAAATGAAGATTTTACAGAGCTGTGTAAAAATCATTTTGTAACACACTAAGAGTAATTTTTTTTGGTGAATCCCTCTGATAGAGAGGAAGACAATTGTATCAAGCAGTTTATAAATTAATACAAGTTTATGTTGGTTGTGAAACTCTGCTTTGTTAATAAATTTTTTTGGGGCTTCCATGTGCAAAAAATCCTGAGAAGAAAACAGAGCATTGCTCTGTATTCAGTTTGTTGATTTGTTTTTGAGATTTTACCAAAAAAAATCCCCAACAAAATCCCTGTATACTATGCATATTTCCACTATTTTTGAAGCTTCTTTCGAAGCATTAATGGTGTTTCCCCAACATTAAGGGCGTTTTCAGATTTTGTATGGTGTTTTCCGAGCCATACTTCTGCGCGCAACGCGGTATTTGTTTTTCTGAGTACTCGAAGGCCGAAGGAGAGTGGAAAGTGTCCAAGAAAGAGGAAGGAGCCCGACTTCGGTGGCGGCTTATCTCAGAAGAAGAAGTAATAGAAGAGATTCGGTCCAAAAAGATAACAAGGAGGATAAAGGCATTACGCACAGAGTAGTTTTAATAACCTAAACTTTCATGGCTTGATTTTTAGTCTGACACAGAAATGCTGGAAGCCCACCACGAGGTTACTAAAGATTTATAGAGGCCTCAAATTTTATAGCCCACCACTGAATTCTGATATTGTTTTCTTGGTTGGATTGCAGGATTGGAAACATGAATTCCTCCCTGATTATAATATTAGTGGCTACGTTATTGCTAATGGCCAAAGCAACCACTCAAATTGATTTAGAGGATGCAGCAGTTTCATATGAATCTCCTCTTTCAGTGGCTGGAGTCGACTTCTGTTCAGCTCCATTCTTCGGTCAAGTTGTTTTGATTCTATCTGCTCAGTTTCATATGAATCTCCTCTTCCAGTTGCTGGTATCGACTTCTGCTCAGCTCCATTCTTCGGTCAAGTTGTTTTGATTCTATTTTCTTTACCGATATATGCATAGTTTTACGATCCATGGTTATCACACTGTTATTTTTAATGTAATTGTTGTTTTTTCTATGGAGGAAAAGAAAAGAACATATTTTCATTTATATGAGGAATGTTTTACGTTCATCATATCTGGTCAAAGTTAGTCAGGTTTGGATAGCCAAAATTTTATTCAAAATCCAATACAAAGAACCTCACTTAAATGGGAGTTGTGCAGCAAACATTCTGTTAGATCATCATCACAAGAATAGAACAGACTCTATTACACACCAGAGCACTGCTAAAAATATACAGATACAGTTAAAGGAGGGATCTGAGGGGATGCAAAACAAACAAGAAAACAAACTATGAAATCTCACAAAATCCATGTCCACAGATCTTACCATAACATAACCCAGGGAGAGGGGAAAGAAACAAACTGTTTGGAGAGGGCATCACTCTCAAGATTTTGTTCATGGAAAACATGCTGGAAAGAGACATGATTTAATGCAACCATTAAGTCTCACATACGAAACATCCAGTTGTATAGGGAGAGGACCTCTAAAACGTTCATGCCCAGAATCCACTGAATCAGAATAAGAGAATGCCAATGATCGAAATACGGTCCATGCCCAGCCATGAAGAACATTGCAAAGCTCCTCATAAAGCGATCATTTCTGCCTTTATGTTTTCACCCCTCCACCGGATCAACAAAATCTTTCTGCCCTTATGTTATCACCCCTCCAACAGATCAACAAAATCTGTAATGTAATGAGGGATCAATTCACACGACAGCCACATATACCTAATGAAGCAGCCCCATCAAAATAACAGATGAGAAAGATACGAAACAGATCAACCAAAGAAATGGTGCGAAACTTCACTATAAAATAAAAACAATTCTTAGAATTGTTGTTATTAGTATTATTTTTATTTTAAAAGAAATATCAAGAAATTTAATATTATAATATTAAAAAATTATTTCGAATTTCAAATTTTAGTGTCAATATACTTAATAAATGCATCGACAGAAGGCCAGTTGAGGGCTCTGTTTCTCAACAACGCGCGTTTGAAAGAAAAATGCACTGACTTTAAGGGATGTCTACTTCGAACATGATGAAGCCCTCTTTCTAAAAGTAGAAAAAGTTGAGGTATTAGAAAATGAATTGTTTAGTACACCACCTTCATTTTCTTTTCGTTTTTTCAAGTGTTTCCTACTCAACAACACGCGTTTCAAAAAACAACGCGTTGAGCCAATGCCACTTTAAGAGCTCTGGGTATATGTTTTGTTTTATTTGTGCGACCACCATTTCATTTGAGCTCCGACAAATGAAATGTTGTAGTTTTCTTCGGTGTCCCCTGTCCCTCTATCTCTCAAAAAACAACGCATCCACCGAAAGCCACTTGAGGGCTCTCTATCTCAACAACACGCGTTTGAAACAATAACATAATGTGACGGCCTCATCATGTTGTGATTCCTCATAATGAAAATGAATCCGTCAGAATATAATATATTTTAATATTATCTCTTTTTTCCACTCAGAATATAATATGTTTAATATTATAACATTTTTTTTTATATTATCTCTATTTTCAATTGAGAATATAATATTTTTAGTTTGGTTTGGTTTAATAGAAAATATTGTTATTAATGTATATTTTTATTTATTAATATTAAATTTATTTTAAAGATTATTTTAATAATTATTTAATGTTTTTTATTTTAACTTAAGGTGGATTATGATCTCTTGACTTTTTTTTTTTTTTTCTTAATTGATGGTTTAGATTGATTCTCAAGGGAATATATGTTTAGACTTAATGCTTATCAATTATATTGCATTGACTTTTAATAAATTTAAAAAATTAAATTCATGGGCCCACCTACTCCATACCCACCAATTTCCTAGGAATTTCAGATTAGTCCAATTCTTACAAGTTCATATTTTAGTTAGATGGGGAAATTAATATAAAAGCAAGTTTTATTTAGCAAATCATTTTCTTTCTCGAGTTAAAGTTGACCCATAACCTTTTTATACATGGTTAATCGATTAAATGTGTACATCGGTAAGACATTCTCTTTTTTTCTCAAATTAAATTAGACTCGTGCCTCATGGCTCCCAGCCCACCAATTTCCTAGGGATTTGAGATTATTTCAATTTTAATATTCTAATTAGATGGAGAAATTAATATATAACCAAATTTTATTTAGCAAAACAGTTCATTTTACAATAAGATGTGTAATTCCTTTTTTTCTCAACTTAAAGTTGACCTTTTATACATGGTTAATGAGGTAACTATAAAAAATTAAATTTTCTAATTTTTAATGAGAGATCCTTTTTATATTATTAAGAATAAGTGATATTTTTTTGTTTATTAACTATGAGTGTAATTAACCATAAATATGTTGTTTATATGGTGCAAAGGCTACAATACAACCTTCTAATTATGACGCAATCAAATGTTTGAAAAAAAAAACTGCAATATCTTGAAAAGTAAATTCAAAAGAGTTAAGGGAACTCTACTTGAATGGTTCATGAGGCACAATATTTGCTAAGGTTTTTCAAATGTGGTAGCAAGCAAAGTGGGCTTGATTGTGGGGAAATCTCCACAGTTAAGCACGCTTGAGCCAGAGGTGATCTGGGATGGGTGACCTCTTGGGAAGTCCTGGTTACTGGGTGCAATCCCCGGAAGTGATGATTGATGCTATGTGATTCATTCACTAGTTTCAATCCCACTTCTTCACCCCTATGAGCATGACTCGATGTAATGAGTGCTAAGTGGACTATTCAAAAATCATGAGAAATTAATCAGATACGACTACCTCTCATGAAAATGGTCATACGTTAATGATATCTAACACAATTGAATCCCAAAAAATGATATATAAAATAAATAATTGTTTTTCAAAGTTAAATAATATAGGTTGTATTGATCAATTGCTACTCTTGCCTTCAATGTTATAAATAAAAATGTAGTGGAAATTAAATTTGACATTTTTCAAATTAAATTGAAAAGAAAAAAGAGAATAAGGGCATAACTACTTCGCAAGGTAACTGATATATATAATTTAATTTAATGTTTTTGATTTAAATTTGAAATTAAAAGATAATGTTAATTATATTTATGAACGTGTTTATTTTGGATTAAAACTTCTAAAATTTTATTTTAATTTTTAATAATTATTAAGTGGATGGAATAGATTTAACTTCCATGGAATATTTAGAATCTTCTTAGTAGCATTTGCAAATCAATGGTTGAGATTTATCTTTAAAGTAGTTATCCTCATTCTACTCCTTTAATCTTATTAATTAATTACACCAAAAAAGTCATATGAACAAGTGTCACATGAAACGAATTGTGGTTTCATAATAGCGTTAGGGTTTATAATATTTCATTCAATAATAGAGTTTAATTATGCCGATGGACAAAGATTATCTCAATATGAAAATCAACCATGGTCAACCATGGTCCAACGTTGCATTACGACAAAGATTGTCTCAATATGAAAATTAATCATGGTCAACCATGGTTGGTCCAATGTTGCATTGTGATAAAGATTGTCTCAATACGAAAATCAAACATGGTCAACAATGTTTATTTTACCTTTTATAATATTTATCATAGGGTTTAAATGCCTTGGTTTATAATAATTATCTTAGCGTTAACCATAGGATTTTCTCAACATGAAAATCATTCATGGTCAATCATGGTCAACATTAATCAAACATGGTTGACTATGATCAATCATGGTTAACCATGGTCAATAATGGTCCAATGTGACATTATGAGAAATATTGTTTGAATATGAAAATTAGCCATGGTCAACCATGGCCAATGATTGTCCAACGTCGCATTGTGACAAATATTGTCTCAATATGAAAATCAACCATGGTCACATTGTGACAAAGATTGTCTCTTGGTCCAACACCACATTGTGACAACCATGGTCATCCATGGTCAACCATGGTCCAACATCACATTGTGACAAATATTGTCTCAATATCAAAATCAACCATGGTCAATCATGGTCCAATGTCACATTGTGACAAAGATTGTCTACTACACAACATTTTTTCACTGTCCCTCTACACCCCATTCCTTGATCCTAGAGGACCTCTACAGTGAACCCTACATGCTTACCCTTCATGGAGAAACTTTCATTGTGTCCCTCTTCATGAGTAGATCAATTCCCTTTTGCTCCATTTCCCCTGAAACCTCTATTATTCCCAGTTTAGAAGACCAGTGCTAATGGCCCTTGTCTTCCTCGCACCAATATATAGGGATTAGCACTGTCCCTAGTGATGATTGGAGTGACTGAGCTTTGTTCCATTCGCGCCGGTCCTCTTCTGGAAAGTTTTTAAATATAGAGCTAAGGCTTCCAGCTCTAGAAGCTTCATAATGAAAGTTTGGTAAATGGTTTAGCCAGATGGGATCAAGGATGTTAGCTTGGGCTCTTTTCCCCTATAATGATGGAACTACCTCAAGGGATAAGACTTTCTCCCATGAGAAGAGGATCCATCTCCTATCCATTCATCCTATATAAACCTCCCTTTTTCCCAAGCACAAGTTAGTTTTAGTGTTGTAGTGTTAATGTTGGTGTTCTAGTGCTAATTATGTTTGGAGTAAACAACAATCTATTCATGGTTGTAGCTCTCTAGTTGTGCGAGCGAGAAGTGTGAATTTGGTTTAGTGTGAAGCATAAGGGGAAGAGCCTTAAAACTATTATTCTTGAGGCCAACATGGAATGCTAGCAAAAGTGTGTGGGAACCTGGTTTTGTCGGAGGAGAACAACAACATCAAGGCAATGGTTGTAATCTCTTCTTGATTCAATATATATCCAACTATCGATTGATTTCATACATGATTTGTCATCTTACATATTCATGGCTTAATGTTTCTTGACTTGTTAAGTAGGTTGAATTACAATTTGTCTATTATCATAGTTGTTGTTTGCTATTCTTTACTTCTTTTAGGTGTTTGAAGAAGGAAGCGAGAGATAGCTGGAGTGAGCAAGCAAGGAGATCATCAAACATGATAAGTGTACTAAGAGGTAGGCCCTCTTATTTGGTTCTAACCTAAGGAAATCTTCCATAGAATGTATCAGTTGTGGCTAGACCCATTATCGGGCTAGAGGAATTTGTTTGTGTCCGCACATATAATTTTACTTCATCACAAATTGGTGACTCGACTGGGGAGGCCAATCCTTCTATTTGTCTTGTTTGAGATTTCATGATTTCATGTGAACTTTTATAGTTCCACTTTTTCCCTTTGGTTCTGATTCTTTTTTCCTGCTTATTGGTCTGAGTTTGAAATTCATGGTAGCAGATCCGGTCCCTGTTTTTTTTATTTTTTATTTTTATCTTGGCTCCCTCGCTCAGTGCACTTAATCGTTTGACAGTCGTGCCTATCAATGTGATATGCTAAGAAACAATCGCGCTGACAAAACTCTGGCGCTCGTTGTTAGTTAGGTAATCATGCCAATGGTTGTAAGTGAAGATTAGGATTCACCCCCAATCTTGGCCAGTGTGTTTTACTCTCATGATTTTGACCCCGGAAGTCTTTTAGACCATTTTCTCCCTCACTAGAGAGATTAATTTAGCTTGGTTTGTGTGCTTTCTTGGTTTAACCCACCCTCTGATGTGTTATGTCTGTGCCTGTGTAAAGTTCTTTTTTATTTTTTCTTTGAATCCCTCGATCAACGTTATTTTCGGCTAAACAGTCGTGCCGATCAAGCCTATCAGCACTAGTTTTAGCTTGAAAGTCATGCCAGTCAGTGCTACTTTTGGCCCAAAATTCGCTTCTGTCTCTAAGTTAAGAAAAAATGAGAATTTCTTCCATTCCAGTGCCAGTGTCTCTTGACCCTCAGACTCTCTTCTTCCGCCCAGAAGTGACTATGATTCTTTGATTGCTTCATTTTCAATTGAATAAGTGAAAGATTCTTGTTTGTTCTCTTATTTTGATTGTCTCTTTTCTCTTTCCAATAATAGATTACATTGCTTGGCTTTTCGATTGAAGAATTTATGTGTTTGATTTGTTCAATTTGGAGAAGAAGTTTCTTTTAGTTTCATTTATCACGCTTTGGGTTTGATCGATGCTTGTTGTTCGGAATTGTAAAATTTTTCATTAAAGTGCTTTATGTGAAAGATTTGTTTTTCATTTTATAAAAAGAAGAACATCATTCTAGTTTACTTCAGCGAAAATATTGTATTAGTAGCATCATTGAGAAGCTAGAATTGCATCATCATAAGCACTTGAAATGAAATGAAACTTCTTTTGTTGTTAAGGGAAGATTAAGTGCATTTAGGACATATCTTAGTGAAAGATTTCATTCTTTGATTGTTGCATTGATTGTGTGCTCTCTATCCCACGATTAGTGTTGATTTTCATCAAACAAAAAGATCTCATTTATCATATAGCTACATGTAGGAGTTTTTTCAGATGACAGTGGTAGGGCCTTGTAATTTAAACCTAATTCAAGATTAACCATTAAAATTTATTGAATTAACCTAAGGAAGCATTGAAACTTAACACTCATATTTAGTGGTCTAGGCTAGAGACATGTTTCAGCGTCTTTAAACCTAACAGTTGTCATTCGCTTCGACACTAGATAGCCCTAGTACAAACTTGTGCTCTCCATACCATCGTGTATATAAAGGCACATCCGACTAGGTTTGTGATCCTTGTAAATGTGATACACTGAACACAACATTTGAGGAGGTTTCCTGCCTGTACTTCTTGATTCGTTGGGAGGTATTATGTAGTTCACAATTACCTGATAATCCTTTTGCCTAGATTATCCTGAGTAGTCAATTTTGGTCTTTTTGACTTGTTAAATTTAAAATATCATCGATCAGTTGTCCTTTTGATCTCGTTAATTCAGAAAGAAACTACAGTCACCTTTCATCCTTTTCTCGACTCTTAAAATATGAAAAGGTAAAGTTTTGTTTCAGTGTTCTAAAATTAACTTCCTACGATATATTCCTACTTAAAGTTAAATTCCTTAGTAATTCTTTAGGGTCGATTCCAATGGAAACATTTCCAGAGTCTACCAATCAAGGGTTCCACTTGGATTAGAATCCTGGTCTTTTTCCTTCTTTTAGAAATGCTGGTGCTGCTTATATGGCAACGTTGTCCCTCTCTGGGTTAACCATTGGTTTACCTATCTGGTTATTTTCGACGTAGGTGGTCCCGAGTGTCCCAACTCCTGCCCTTCCATCTCCTTCATTCGAATCACATCACGATGATTCTAAGGTTGACCCCTCGCCCTCTTCCCCTATTTCTTCACCCTCCTCTTCTACTTCACTTGGTGAAAGTTTGAAATCCAGTAACTAGGAGGCTAAAAAGAAGAAGAAGATGATGAAGAAGAAGAAGTCAAATATGGGAGAGGCCAACCATGCAGCTATTGCTCCAAATTCACCCCCCGTCAATAAACCTTCTGATCCTTATCGGAAGGTAAAATTCCCTTGCAGGTTGTGTAAGGGTGACCATCTCCTTCGAGACTATCCTGGCATTCCCAGAGTCTTAGAGGTATGGTCTCAAAACCTGAACTGACCATGCCAGTCGACCTCTGGAGATCATGTCGATGTTATGCCTTCATCTAATGATGGTAAGAAGAAAGGGAAGATTAGATTTCCCTGTAGGTTGTATGAAGGAGAGCATATTTTTCACCTTTTTCCTCTTATGGATAAAGCATCAAAAGTTTTGGAAAACCTTACAGCTCATCAACCCCAAATTCTTGTTGGTTTTTAGAGGCTTTCTTCTGACCCTCTACCAGTTGATCAAGGATTGAATTAGGTTTATCTCTTTCCCATCTTGCTCTTACTGAGTGATACTCTCTTATGTTTGTTCCCAACAACCATTGGTCGAAAGGAGTGTCCACTTGGTTCCGCCACTAGTTGCTCACTTTGTTCAGGGAGAGAGTGGTGATCATACTGCTCATGTTCTTCTTGTCTCCTTATATTCTCATGAATCAAAGAGTGACCCTCCCATCCCAGCTGTTCGGGAGAGTCCTTCCTCTATTCCTGTAGAGCATGGGGGAAATCATATGATTCCTACACCAAGTAGTTCTGTCATTTCTTTCGATTAGAGTCATTTGATTGCTTTTTGCCTCACATCTTATGTGTGTTTCCAGATCACAGTACAAGCCTATAATATGGTAGTATCTGGCACTATATTAGATGAAGGTGTGTCTGTGAGCATCGCGTCTTCTACTAATTGGCAAGCTTTGGGTTTCGCACAGCTTGTACCTGTCACTCAAAATATTTTGGCCTTCAACGGAGGAACCAGTCAGCCCTTAGGGATTCTTCCAAAGTTCCCTGTTACTTTGGGAGGAAAGACCATCTATATAGACATGATGGTAGTCGAATGTCCCTTAGATTTCAATCTTCTCCTTGGATGTGACTATGTTTATGTTATGGGAGCTCTTGATTCTTTGCTTTTTCATGTGGTTTGCTTTCCGCATGAAGGGAGAATTGTGACTCTTGATCAACTGCCCTTCATTGGTCACCAGGTGGCTCCTTTTCAACCATCATCCCCTATCAGCTCTTGTTTACAAGCAGTACCTTCACCGCCACAGGTTAATTATGTGGCTACCCATTCCGTCTCTGCATCTGCTAATGATCACACAGATGGTATTGTACATTATGTACTGGGGGCATTGGAACCCGATCTATCTTTGGTACCTGATGATAGGTATTCCTCCCAGAGTGTGGTTCTTCCATATAGTGAAGACCTCTTGGGTGCCATGTTCTCATATGGTCCATGATCAGATTCTGAGGATAGTTCTTTTTCTGTGTCAACCTCGTTAAAAAAATGAAATAGTGTATGAGGATAGTTCTTTTTCTTTTGTCAACCTTGTTAAAAAATGAAACAAAGGAGTTGGAGCATAGTTCCTTGTCTTGTGTCAAGCTTGTTAAAAAATGAAACAAGGATCATGAGGATAGTTCCTAGTCTTGTGTCAACCTCATTAAAAATGAAACAAAGGAGTCAGAGCATAGTTCCTTGTCTTATGTCAAGCTCATTAAAAAATGAAACAAGGGTCCGAGGATAAGTTTTTCCTGTGTCAACATCATTAAAAAATATAAGGAGTTATGAGGATAGTTCCTGGTCTTGTGTCAACCTCATTAAAAAATGAAACAAAGGGTGTGAGGAAAGTTCTTTGTCTTGTTTCAAGCTTGCTAAAAAATGATTCAAGGGTCTCAAGGATAGTTCTTTTACTCTATCAACCTCATTAAAAAATTAAGCAACTCCCTTTTCCCAATCGAGTCTTTGATTAATATCTCGTAAAATCCTAGTCAAATCTTTCCAAGATCTTCAAAGTGAACCTTCATTCCATCCACCTAGTTGACTGAAATGAAGCTTGGGGTGCATGTACCTCGATTTGAGTCATTATGCTAGGGGCATCCGAACTTCTAGCAAGCATAGTTTATCGTTTCAACCTTTTGTAAACATGAAACCGAATCCAAGCAGGGTTCTCCATGGTTCGAGATTGTGTAAAAATGAACCCATGCTCGATTTACATCTCGTAATTGTTGTTTTAATCAGCTGATTTCTGCTAGATGAGCCTTAGTTGTTTTATTCCATCGCCACTATCTCTTTGGCCGATCATATGCTTTCACTTGGTTGTCTTTTCCTTTCCTGAGGAATTGCAACAATGAGTGGTTTTATTAGCCAATCTCTTGACCATTACATGTCTTGAGCAGTTCCCCCATTGCCAGAACCAATTGCTACCCTTTATACCGCTTGTTCCTCTAGGACGAGTCACCTTTAAGCTCTTTTCTCGACTCGTAAAACTCAAATGAAAAGATTTCCAAGTATTTTTCGCTTTTGACTTGTAAAAGAGAATAAAATGGGGGGTCCGCTTTCAAGCACTTTTCTGACCCTTTAAAAGTGAAAATATAGTTGAGCCCTTGTCATTTCAAACTCGTTAATGGATGAGAAACATCGTGTGCCTAGTATAAGTTTACCCCTTTTTCGGCCTGGGATGCACTATTTATGAAAAGGGTACTCCTTGACTGAAATGGTCAAGTGGTTCTCTCAAGTATCATTTTCTACCTTTTCAGGCTCGAGACAACAAATGTACGAAAAGGTACCATGTGGAGTTTTCTTTTATGTGTTTTTTTCAAACTCTCTAAACATGAAAAAGATACCAAGTTATACCTTTGTTGGACTCGTTAAAATATTAAACGACATCGGATTTGTCACCATGACGAACATGAGCTTCTCCCTCCTAGGGCTCATTAACTTACTAGGTCAGATTCATCCAAAGGATGAACTTACAGTGCAAGCATATGCTATCCCCTTTAAGCTTGCGATTAAAAAATAATTGGGGTACTTGCCAGAAATGGTGGGGGGAAATTTGGTAATCTGATCAGCTGCGTCGACAACTCACTCTTGAACATGACACTTTTTGCTTCGTGTCGGGTTGGTATATCCTCCTTTGTATCGTTGACCTCCCTGGGTTGGGTCATTCATTTTTGCCTTACATTTGATCTCTGCCATGTCATCATGACCACCGATCCTATGGATCCAAAAGCTGCCAAACTTCTAGTCGTGTCACCAACATGTTGAGGAGTTTCCCTTTTGTAGTTACATTTACCTTTGATTCTCTGTATCATCTAAAAAAATTTCATCCCTTTGTCTCACGTCGATGACGTGGGATACATTATGCCCTCCTTTGACACGGTCACTTCCTGTCAACTTCAACTCATTATCTGGGAATTGACCAAGAGACTCCCTTCCAGTACCTTAGAGCTTGCATGCCCTAATGGTGGGTTTTTCGCACTCGACGACAAGTTCACATCATTGGCTTTCGATCAAGTGATTTCATGGGTGTTCAACTTCAGTTCCTCTATTCACATTTCGTGGTTTCTCTCACACTTGTTAACAATTTACATCATTGACTGGTAATCAAGCGACTTTCTAGCATGTTCGATGTCAACACATTTATTCACATGTTGGAATTTTTACTTTAATCGGGTCGTGTTGGAGCACAAGACCTTGGGCTCAGATAACAAAAATTCCAAGTTGTGAAGTGATGTGACATGGTCATGTTGATATGCAGGTTTCTCTCAGATGGATGGTTGCGACTATACAATGAGTTATAATATGTGATCCTTCTCATTATTGGATGGTTGCGACCATATATTGGTTTCATTATGATCCTCTTTGATGGATGGTTGTGCCCATACCTGGATCCATTTACATGATTATTCTCTAGATGGGTGCATCCATGCCACGATTCATGTGTCATTTGACAAGAGTTCTCAATTATGTACATGTATTTGTACTTCCTTGTACATTTTTTGATGGCAAACTATGGTTTCCCACACTGACTCATAAATCATTTCATCCATCATTGTAGTTCAACCTTCGCACATTAGGGGGCATATGTTACACAAAATTTTGTCAATGTCCCTTTACTCCTTGTTCTGTGATCCTGGAGGACCCCTATAGTGAAACACACATGCTTACCCTTCATGAAGAAACTCCCATTGTGTCCCTCTTCATGAGCATATCAATTCCCTTTTGCACGATTTCTCCTAAAACTTTTGTTTTGCCTAGATTACAAGACCGGCGCTGATGGCCCTTGTCTTCCTCACATTGATATGCAACGATTAGCACTATCCCTAGCACCAAATGCAGTTACTGAGCTTTGTTCCAGTTGCACCAATCCTCTTATGGAAAGTTTTTTAAATATAAAGGTGAATCTTCCAGCTCTAGAAGCTTCGTAATAGAAGTTTGGTAAATGGTTTAGCCAGATGGGGTCGAGGATGTCAGCTTGGTCTCTTTTCCCCTATAATGATGGAACTACCTCAAGGGATAAGACCTTCTCCAATGACAAGAGGATCCATCTCCCATCCATTCATCCTATATAAACCTCCCTTTTTCCCAAGCACAAGCTAGTGTTAGTGTTGTAGTGTTAATGTTGGTGTGCTAGTGCTAATTAAGTTTAGAGTAAACATCGAGCTATTCATAGTTGTAGCTCTCTAGTTGTGTGAGGGAGAAGTGTGAATTTGGTTTAGTGTGAAGCCTAAATGGAAGAGCCTTAAAACTATTATTGTTGAGGCCATCATGGAATGTTAGTAGAAGTGTGTGGGAACTTGGTTTTGTTAGAGGAGAGCAAAAACTTCAAGACAATGGTTGTAATCTCTTCCTGATTAAATATATATGCAACTATGATTGATTTACTACATGAATTTTCATCCTACATATTCATGGATTAATGTTTCTTGACTTGTTAAGTAGGTTGAATTACAATTTGTCTATTATCACGGTTATTGTTTGCTATTCTTTACTTGATTCAGGTGTTTGAAGAAGCAAGCAAGAGATAGCTAGAGTGAGAAATAAAGGACATCATCAAACAAGATAAGTGTGCTAAGAGGTAAGCCCTCTTATTTTGTTCTAACATAAGGAAATCATCCATAGAATGTATCACTTGTGGCTAGACCCATTATCGGGCTAGAGGAATTTGTTTGTGTCTGCACTTATAATTTTACTTCACCACATTGTGTCAATATGAAAATCAACCATGGTGAACGATGGTAAACTATGTTTCTTTTAGGGTTTCTAATACTTACCTTAGGTTTTATATACCTCGGGTTTACAATGTTAATCCCTTGGGTTTAATATTATTCCCTTGGGTTTATAATATCAATCCCTCAGGTTTGTTAACCTAAGGGTTCCAATTCCTAGGTTATAATATTATTCATAATGTTTAAAATACTAATCTTAGTGTTTAAGATAATCATGGTCAACCATGGTCCAATGTCACATTGTGACAAATATTGTCTCATCATGAAAATCAATTATTGTCAACCATGGTCCAATGTCATATTGTGACAAAGATTGTGTCAATATTAAAATAAACTATGGTAAACCATGTTGATTTTTGGGTTTATAATATTTATCTTCACGTTTATATACCTTGAGTTTATAATATTAATCCCTTGGGTTTATAATCCCTTTTGTTTTTAGTATTAACCCCTTGGGTTTATTAGTCCCTTGAATTTATAATATCAATCCATTGGGTTTATTAATCTAGGGGTTAATATTTGTAGGGTATAATATTATTCATTGGGTTTATAATATTAATCCTAGTGTTTAATATAAATCCTGTGGGTTTATAATCATGGTCAACCATGGTCAACCATGGTGTACATCACATTGTGACAAAGAGTGTCTCAATATGAAAATCAATCATGTTCAACCATCGTCAATCATCATCAACCATCGTCTACCATAGTCAATCATGGTCAAACATGGTCCAATGTCACATTGTAACAAAGATTGTCTCAATATGAAATTTAACCATGGCCAACCATGGTCCAATGTCAGATTGTGAAAAATATTGTCTCAATATAAAAATCAATCATAGTTCAAAATGGTCCAATGTCGAATTGTGACAAAGATTGTCCCAATATGAAAATCAACCATGGTCAACCATGGTTAATCATGGTTAATTATGGTCAACCATGGTCAATCATGGTCAATATGAAAATCAACCATGGTCAATCATGGTCCTATGTCACATTGTGACAAAGATTGTCTTAATATGAACATCAACCATGGTTAATCGTGGTCCAACATCGCATTGTTGCAATGATTGTCTCAATATGAAAATCAACCCTAGTCAACCATGGTCACATTATGATAAATATTTTCTCATGGTCTAACATCACACTATGAAAACCATGGTCAACCATGGCCAACCATGTACCAACACTGCGTTATGACAAATATTTTCTTAATATGAAAATCAACCATGGTCAACCATGGTCAATCTTGGTCAACTGTGGTCCAATGTTACATTGTGACAAATATTGTCTCAATATGAAAATCAATTTATGGTTACCCATGGTCAACCATGTTTGTTTTAGGGTTTATAATATTTATCTTAGGGTTTATATACCTTAGGTTTACAATATTAATCCTACTAAGGTTTAATATAGATCCCTTGGGTTTATAATAATAATCCCTTGGGTCCAATGTCCCATCGTAACAAATATTGTCTCAATATAAAAATCAACCATGGTCAACCATAGTCCAACGTCGCATTGTGACAAAGATTATGTCAATATAAAAATTAACCATGGAGAACCACGGTCAGTCATGTTTATTTTAGGGTTTATGATATTTATCTTAGGGTTTCTATAACTTGGGTTTATAATATTAATCCCTTGGGTTTAATACTGTTCCTATGGGTTTATAATCCTTTCGATGTTTAGTATTAATCCCTTGGGTTTATAATATTAATCCATTGGGTTTAATATTATTCCCTTGGGTTTATAATCCCTTTGGTTTTTAGTATTAGTCCCTTGGGTTGATAATGTTAATACCTTGGGTTTATTTATCTAAGGGTTCATATTCCTATGGTATAATATTATTCAGCGGGTTTATAATATTAATCTTTGGGTTGAATATAAATCCCTTATGTTTATAATCATGGTCAACCATGGTCAACAATGGTCCAATGTTACATTGTGATAAAGATTGTTTCAATATGAAAATCAACCATGTTCAACCATCATCAACCATCGTCAATTCATGGTCAACAATGGTCCAACGTCACATTCTAATAAGCATGCTCCATGGTCAACCATGGCCAACCATGGTCCAACGTTGCATTGTGACAAAGATTGTATTAATATAAAAAACAACCATCATCAATCATGGTTAAGCATGGACAACTAGTTTCCAATGTCCCATTGTGACAAATATTCTCTCCATATGAAAACTAAGCATTATTAACCATGGTCCAACATCACATTATAACAAAGATTGTCTCAATATGAAAATAAACCATTCTCAACCATATTTTTTTCACTGTTTATAATATTTATCTTAGGGTTTATATACTTTAGGTTTACAATATTAATCCCCTAGGTTTAATATTATTTCCTTGGATTTTTAGTATTAATTCCTTGGGTTTATTAGTGTCTTGGGTTTATAATATGAATACCTTGGGTTTTTTGATGTAAGGGTTTATATTCTTAGGGTATAATATTATTGATAAGGTTTATAATATTAATCCTATGGTTTAATATAAACCCCTTGGGTTTATAATCCATTGGGTTTAAAATATGAATTCTTTGGGTTTATTAATCCCTTAGGTTTATAATATTAACAATCACCTATGTTTATAATATTATTTGCAAAGGTTTATAATATTAATCTCTTGGGTTCTCAATATTAATCTCTTGGGTTCTCAATATTAATCCCTTGGTTTTATAATTATAATCCCTTGGGTCCAACATCACATTGTGACAAATATTTTCTCAATATGAAAATCGACCATGGTCAACTATGGTCCAACGTTGCATTGTGACAAATATTGTCTCTATATGAAAATAAACCATGGTCAACCATGGTCTAGCGTTACATTTTGAAAAATATTGTCACAATATGAAAATCAATCATGGTTAACCATGGTCAACCATGGTCCAATGTGACATTGTGACAAATATTGTCTCAATATGAAAAAAAATCAGGGTCAACCATGGTCAACTATGGTCCAACATCACATTGTGACAATGATTGTTTCAATATGAACATCAACCATCATCAATCATGCTCAACCATGGTCCAACATCACATTGTGATAATGATTGTCTCAACATGAAATTCAACCATGGTCAATAATAGTCAATCATGGTCACCCATGGTCAATAACTATGGTCACATTGTGACAAAGATTATCTGATGGTCTAACATTACATTGTGACAACCATGGTCATCCATGGTCAACCATGGTTCAACATCGCATTGTCAATAGTGAAAAATATTCTCTCAATATGAAAATCCATCATGGTCAACCATGGTCCAATGTCACATTGTGACAGATATTGTCTTAATATGAAAATCAACCATGTTCATTTTAGGGTTCATAATATTTATCTTAGGGTTTATATATGTTAGGTTTACAATATTATTCCTTTGGGTTTTTAGTATTAATCGCTTGGGATTATTAGTGCCTTAGGTTTATAATATCAATCCCTTAGGTTTATTAATCTAAGGGTTCATATTCCCATGGTATAATATTATTGATAAGGTTTATAATATTAATCCTAGGTTTTAATATAAATCCCTCAGGCTTATAATCCATTGGGTGTATAATATAAATTCCTTAGGTTTATAATATTAATCTCTTGGTTTCTCAATATTAATCCCTTGAGTTAATTTTTTTTTTTGTAAGCTTGGCAGTACTTTCTCTATTAATATTATCCAACCATTGACATGTTTTTCGCAGTAGTAACAAGTGGCTTCAACTTGCCCATAGGAAACCAAGTTGGCCACCTGTCAGCGTTAAAAGATGTCCAAAATTTAAATAAGTCTTTTTCGACAATCCACGTAACATTTGTTGTTCTATCTATAATAAACATCAACTTAGGAAAGTAAAGACTAATTGACATATAACAAAATTATGTCTAGAAGCTTGTTTCACTCATCCGAGGACTCCACCAGGGCCGAGGCTTTTGCATTGAACGCCAACATCTCGCTTCTCCTCATGTCCTGTAGACTTTTCTCCATCCTGCTCAGAACTAAATTATTTCGATAGACTTAAATCTGGACTGCTGCTATCTCCCTGTGGAGATCCTCCCTACTAGGCTCCTTTGTTTTGGTTTCCTCTTGTACCTCCTATTCCTTGTTTAATTCTTGTTCCTTGTTTAGTTCCATAGCTCGAGTTACTATGTTCTTCATAACCCAGTATTGCTAGATTGTTTGCTAGAATAAAGTATGTCGGCCACAGGTGTTCCTCGAGTCTTGCACCATGGCTTCCCACTCTTCTTTCTCGATGTCCTGGTTGGTGATGTTGTCATTGAGTTCCCTCTCCCACCCAGCTATTTGTGCTCTTAACACTGGCAGGTTTCCAGACATGTAAGCGCCGATGAGAGTTTGCATATGCTCATTTCCAGACTTCCTGCCTTGTTTACTTTGGCCTTTGCTAGAGGTTACATCCCCCCAGGAGGTCCTTTTCCCTGCCTTCCCAGTTCCTCTGCTGCCTTGTTTAGCCACCTCTTTTCCTTCTCTAGCCATGTTTTTTTTGTCCCTGTTGCGTTTTTCTTCGCCCAAATCATTCTCCACTGCAGGTTTACTCTTTACAACACAATGTGTGATCCGGACCTCCAAGTTGTGCTTCACCCTGGTTATTATAATACCTAAAACAGTAACACAAGAAAATGTCATCAGCCTGAATGCATACACAAAAAATTGTCGTACTTTTAGTTGCTTCAGACTTAACCTCTCGCCCTATTCCTCGAAACTTTGGTTTTCCCTCCTTCTCCCTTAGATTCCCTACTTGAGTTAAAATATTAATAATCCCTTTGGTTAATAATATATCAGTATTTATTATATTATTGATAATATCAATAATATTATCATATTATTATAATATAATAATAATTATTATGAATTACCATTATAATTGTTATAATTAATTTCATATTTATAATATAGTGATAATTATATTTTTTAATATAGTTATCATTATCATATTTATATATCTCTTAATATCAATATCAATATCAATATTAATATTGAATCCATATTCATCGATGCATATCAATGTATATCAACCACATTTATTAATGTCGTTGTGCTAGTATATATATATATATACACATATATATACATATTTTTCTAATAGTAATATTTGATAACAATTTTTGATGGTGAGAATAGCTATAATTTATCATTGAGTGCTTATCCTTATATTCATATTCAAATTATCATTTAATGCTTGTTTTTATAGTCATATAAAGTAAATGGTTAGTTAACGTCAATAAACATTGATATATTTATTTTATGATACATTTTACATTGTGAAGATTAAAAAAGAGTGTAGCCTAATTAATAGAGGAAATAACCTTTTACCTCAACTTTTCCTAGTTAATTTTACCCAAAATCTCATAAAATTTTTTAAGAATCATGAAACTTAAGATTTATAATCTACAAAGTTCAAGTGGTGTGGATGTTTATTAGGTTGTTGAATTTGTTTATGAATTCAAACATTATAAACAATAAGGAATAACCATCTTGCTCGAAATTGTAGTGCCAACTTTCAACCAAGAATACCATCTTGTACTTATATCAGATATTAGTTACATGACTTCTTAATAAAATCAAATTAACAAATTTATAACTTTATGAAAATAATTAATCAATGGGTTAAACCTATATACATTAAAAAACATGTAACAATTTCTTAATCATGGAGATTTACTCCCATTCTATAAAGGAGATTCTTAATTGCTTTATTACAATATGTCTTATCAATATGACATGCCCAAAAACTCATAGCTAATTTCATAGTTTGTGTGTGTGTGTGTGTGTGTGTGTGTGTGTGTGTGTATAATTTTAATTAAATTGAAAAGTATAAAGGGAAAATTTCAATCCTCTATCCCTCATTACTACTAAATTTTTTTTGTTGAATATTTCACAAGGTCAAATCCTTACCATCCACCTATTGGTTATTGGAAACTAAATTAAAATTATGGAAGCCTAGTTTCAAAAGAAACACCCATGTCTATGTAATTACCATTATTCATGAAAAAAATAAATAAAAGCATTGATGGTTTTAATGGTATAAACTTGAATTCTTAATAGATGCCTTTGAATTTTGGGTCATTTGTTCTATGATGGGGGTGCAGAGTGTGGATGGTGTGGTATATGTACTAGTGCCCACCACTTTTGAAATATAACAAATGAAACACATTAAAGATGGTAGGTCGTGTGGCCACCCCTGTGCATGCAAACACATGCAAGGTATTGAAATCTGGAAATGAAAATGGCTTGTGTTAAACAAAGTGGGGTGAATCGGTATTGACGGAAATTTTTTCTAGTGGAGCCTTGGCCCCTTTTCATTGCTAGAAGGTTGGGGTGGATTCACTATAATTATATAACGGAAAATAGGGAGGCGTAATGTAACTGGTGTCGTGAGAATGCATGTAAGCTCGATGGGAAATTGGGAGGAGTAGAGACTGTTGGAATAATTAACAGGGGGGTGAATCTATATTTCTTAATTCAATTAGTATTTTTAAATTTTCAAAGAATTAAACATTATTAGCATTAGTCAAACATAAACAATCATTAACACCATTCAACAATGCACATAATCAAGATAGTAGACACCAGATATTTTAGGTGAAAACTCTTCTGGGAGAAACATTCCATCAAATGCTTCTTTAATATATTTCTTCAATAAGTACATCAATAGGAAACTAAAACTTCCATCATTTTCAACCACAACTAAGGGATATTCCAACCCCCTAGCTTTCACGATACAACCTGACAAATGCACCAACACCCTATTTACCAGTTGCTATTGGAAGGCCACTCCAAGGCCCAGGTTTACAGGCTCCAACGTGAAGGATTCTCCAACACCTTCTTTACTAGGTACTACCAAATGGATTCTCCAACACCTAAGTTCGCAAGCACTAACATGAATGAAGCTTTGAATCCCTCATTCACCAGCTACTACTGGAACGATCCTACAACACCCTGCATAGGATCCAACCTGCCCTAGAATGCCCTTTCCATCCTGAAGTGTTCTCAGGCTCCTACCTCAAGGAGACTTCACTCTCCTACCTTGCACCACCCTGCCACTCTACTCACCAAGCTATCACTTGCCCTGAAAAATCCAACTTTCAGCTTACCAAGGTAGACCATGTTTCACAGTTTTTAGATTGGATCCACATGTGCTCAATATCAATATAAAATAAAGAACTCTTTGCAAATACAAACTCTTCTTCAACAATCAAATTTTATTATGTGGAAAAAACCCTAACTTTGAAAAATTTATGCTTTCATAAACCAACAAACAACACTATTACGATTATTGTTGTTCTAACTTTGTCAAGTGCCTTGCCACAATGGCTCTGTTCAAGTCATAAATGCCCTTGTCAAACCTTAGATATTATTTCTACTATTGTAATTCAACTGAAACCCAAGTTCATGAACATTCTACACTCAACCATAAATCATCAATCATCTCTCTACTATCCAATAACATTGATTTGTCAACAATGCCCTTTATTCATCAACGGTGTCAAGACTTAACTTAAGACAATTCAATATAGAAGTAGCATATCAAGCCAAAATAAATCAACAATGCAACTAAGAACAATAAATGTCACCTTATATCAAGGATCACAATGTGTTTTTGGCATTACATAGTTCAAACAATCTTAGCTTTGAAGTACAAACCCTAGCACTACTCAAGTTTTCTTAGCACATCAAGATGAAACCCTTCCACAATAACCAACATCAACTACAAATCCCTAACAACATTCTTCTCTGCAATACTACAAATCATTACCAAGTCAAATTTACACACAGGTTATAGGTAAGTTTAGCAGATAAATGACATATGAATCTATTTTGGCATCCACATGTAACAACCCCAGTTTAAAAGTTCATGTAATAAAGTTAATAAAGTAAAAATAAGAACAAGGTCATGGGACACATATTCCAAGCTGAATGTATGGAAAAACATCCTAGTGGGTGTTCATTTGGTTTATTATGGTTAAGGAAATTGGAAAAGACATTAGAAAAAGATTTGAAAATGCATGAGGCATTAATTGACATTTTATTTATAAAAATAAAGGAAAATAGGACAAAACTAAGTTGAAAGGTCACATAGGAGGAAATTGAAGGAAAAATAGTGGGAATTGAAGAAAATAGAGGTCTTAATGATAAAAGGCTTATGAGGATCATTTTGAAGTTTTTTGCCACTTCAATTTTGGAGCTCTCTCTATTATCTCATACTCTTACACACTTAGAGTGTTATTCGAGCACTTTAGCATTGATGAAGGAAATAAAGCTAGGAACAATAAGCAAGGGAAAGAAAAGGAAAAGCAAGGAAAAGTTGGATCAAGCAGCTTCAACAAGAATACTTGCAGGTAATATGTTACATGTGTGATTTCCTAGCTAGTTTATGAATGCATGGTACATGTATGTGTGTATTCGATTCTCTTGTTGTTATTTGCATGGGTTTTTCCAGGTGTGACAGTGCACTACTACATTTGGATGGAAAGTCCAACCATGGAATCTGAAGAAATGACTAAAATTGGAAAAAGTGTTAGAAGTTAAATGATTTTTTATTTTTTGTTAAAATACCTACTACCATCCAATATCCAATGGTAGTTAAATAACAGTAGAATATTCAATGGTTTTTCTATCCCATCGATTAGTTGACAATTATGACAATGAAATCTGACATAATGGATAAAATTAGAAAAAGTGTCAGAAGTTAAATGATTCTTTTGTTTTTTTCTAAAATCTCGACTACTGTCAAATATCTGATGATAATTAAATATCGATCAAATATTCAATGATTTTGATTCTCTTGTTTTTATTTGCATGGGTTTTTCCAGGTGTAACAGTGCACTACTACATTTGGACGGAAATTCCAACCATGGAATCTGACGAAATAGCTAAAATTGGAAAAAGTGTTAGAAGTTAAATGATTTTTTATTTTTTGCTAAAATACCTACTACCATCCAATATCCAATGGTAGTTAAATAGTAGTAGAATATTCAACGGTTTTTCTATCCCATCGATTAGCTAACAATTATGACAACGAAATCTGACAGAATGGATAAAATCAAAAAAAGTGTCAGAAGTTAAATGATTCTTTTGTTTTTTTCTAAAATCTCGACTACTGTCAAATATCTGATGATAATTAAATATCGATCGAATATTCAATTATTTCGATTCTCTTGTTGTTATTTGCATGGGTTTTTCCAGGTGTGATAGTGCACTACTACATTTGGACGGAAATTCCAACCATGGAATCTGATGAAATGGCTAAAATTGGAAAAAGTGTTAGAAGTTAAATGATTTTTTATTTTTTGCTAAAATACCTACTACCATCCAATATCCAATGGTAGTTAAATAACAATAGAATATTCAATGATTTTTCTATCCCATAAATTAGTTGACAATTATGACAATGAAATCTGACAGAATGGATAAAATCAGAAAAAGTGTGAGAAGTTAAATGATTCTTTTGTTTTTTCTAAAATCTCAACTACTCTCAAATAGCTGATGATAATTAAATATTGATCGAATATTCAATGATTGTACTATCTCATCGATTAGGCGATGATTTCCTATAATCCCTCCTGTCATTGAATATCTGACCTACGTTCTTTTTCCATCAGATATTTGATGTTATATCGAATATGAAAATGTGTTGTCTAATTTCCTACAATTGGTAAATAACCATTTCATAGTGTTCAATTCCACTATTAATGGATTTTGTGCTGACAACGCCTAATATGTATCGCTTTAAATTGATCAGTTTTACTAATTAAAATAAATATAAATATATATATATATATATATATATAATATATATATATATATTCAAATTAATATCTACAATATATTACTATTAATATTAATGTTAATATAATATTATATGATTATAATATAAATTGCATACTTTATATATGTAATTTATATTATAATCATAATAAATGTAGATATGTTTGTGTGGGTGTGTGGAGGCCCTAACATCATATAACTTTGACATAGTTGCTATATATATTATTTGTGATTGTTTTGAAAGGTTGTGGGCTTATTTTGAGGTTAGTTTTTGAACAAACTCATCACTAAAGGTTTGGAGACAAAAAATGTCACATAACATTCCTCAACGAGACCAAAGATACTATAACAATCTAGTCCATCATGGTTGGATTTTTTCATGAAAATACATGATTGTAAGTACATTTCAAGTTAAAAAGGGTTGCGTAAGGGAAAAAAATTCCAAAATGGGATTGAGGGAGGTCAATTTCTTTGGAAATTCATCTTACTTATTGAAGGAAGAAAACTAGACAATTTGGACAACCATTGAAGGCTAGTGGTTGAGCTTTAAATGCTATGGAATGGTGTGTTACAAAGATGGTGGTTATATATTTATGAACTGTAGGAAAGGGACAAAGCCCATGCTAGTTTGGGAAAACCTAATAAGGAACCAGGATACAAGGCATGGAAAAAGGGGGAGACTGTGTGGAGAACGAGGAAAAAAGAGAAGAGAAAAACTTCATTTTGGCTAAGTGGGAAAAAATGGGGGGAGAGAAGCACTAGAGATGGGGGAAGAAAGAAAAGAAACCCTCACACACAAGCATATCATTCCAGAGAATAGAGAAAAGAAAATATCCAATTGACAGGAAGACAAAGAGAGAGCTCAAAATCATGTGGAAAACAAATATAGATACCTGAGAGTAGTAGAAAAAGGAGCAACGCAATGTGCATAATGAGAAAAGAGTAGAGGGAACTCGATTGGAAGAAATGGTATCAAAATTAGAGTGTTTTTATTCCTGGTAAAAAACAACAAGTTCAAGTGTTGGGAGGATTTTGAATTCTTCCTTTACTCTGAAGGTTCCATCATCCTTCGGTGAAGAAGTACAAGCACTAGAGGAGTTCTCCTTCGGGTGAGGGTAAGTATCTCGACACCTCAAGGGGCTAGAGGGTGGAGATGGAATTATTTGGATTCCTATGACAACTTGAGGTAGAGGTTTATCCCTTGGATTCTTGGTAAAGGAAACTTTGGAGGGCTCCATTGCTTGTCATTTAATAGTGGGTTCTTGATTCCCTTAATTAGGTGGAACCGTTTTGTGGTAGTGGGTTCTAGATTCCCTTAATTGGGTGGAACCACTGTGTTTCATGCTTCTAGGGTAGAAGTGAGACCTCTAGACTCCCTGGAGTATGTGGGTATGCTTTTGGAAGGCTAGAAAGAGTGGCGATTCCAAGTCTAAGGAAACCTTGAACTTGGTCAATTGATATTAATTAGTTGAAGGGTGGAGGCAACAAACCTCTGGATTCCCTGCTTATTGTTGATCATCATTTGTTAGATAAAGGGTTAAGACAATAGGCCTATGGATTTCCTGAATGAAACTTACTACCAAGTAGTTGGTGGGTGGAGGTAGGAAGACCTCAGAAGTCTCTATTTCAACTGATAGATGTCGATTATTCCTTGAGGAATACCACTACATTCCCTTGGGATGTAGCTCAGGGGTGACAAATGCAAGTACCTTGGCTGCAAATGTATATGCTTGGTTGCAGAGTTGAAGTCTCAAACTTAGTCTCCCATCAACGGTATTAATTAAAGATAAGTTCTTATGTGTAGCCTTATATGATGTCATGGTTTATTGTTATGAATCTAGGCTAGTTACATGCTTGTTATAGAAAAATTATGTATGTGATTGGAATATGGTTAATATATGTGATGCGATGTTATAATGCTTTGTCAATTGATGTGAATAAACTACCATTTCTTAAATATTAATTGTATAAAGAAGTCAGACAAGCGCAAGGAGGACTTATCCTTGTAGTGCCAGAATAGTTCTAGTATAGGAATGAATAAGAAGGTCAATGAACATTCAATGGGAAAATTTCCTATTATGTATTCATTTATGGAATGATTGAGAGTTATGAGAGATTCAAGTTCTCTGGTTTTTTAACTTGTTGGGCCACTTAATAGAGTCAAATTCCTTGGTTGACAACCTTGTCAGCTATTTGGGTTTTGGATAAAAATCCTCTTGTTATTGATCATTTTTTATAGTTTTTTCAAGCTCTTGTAGAGCCTTGTAATTTCTCTTAGCTTCAGGGATTAGTGGTGCATCCATTTCCTTAAGGAACCCTAAGAAATCCCCAACGAAGTTTCCTTAGAATCTACCCTCTGGAAGCTACCACAATGTTGTGGAATTAAGTGAAAATTACCTGAGTCACATCAGGTTGAGAGATAAGAACCAACTAGGTTGGAGGTTAGGATGGTTTTCGAGGGAAGTGGTGTATTGGTGAAGCCAACCCCAAATAGGTAGGAGGTCGTGAGGTCGGGATAATCTCCAGTGAAAGTTGTCCATTGGGATAACCGACCCCAACTAGGTTATAGTTCAGGAGGTTGGGAGTTGTTGTAGTGAAAACATAACGCCCTCATTTTATTCTATCATAATAGACACAAGGACCCTTTTTACATTATATGTAGACTTTGAGTGTGATTACTTAATTTCAAGTCTAATTTTCCTTTTTTCTACACTTGTTTTACTTTTATATTTTGCCTAAGTTTGATTAAGTTTGTAAATAAGTTTTTCTTTTAAACATCTTAGATTAATAAAACATATCCCTTGAGACTAAGATCTTCATTATTATTAATAGTGTCCATATTATTTTACTTTACAAATAGTGGCTTTGGCTTATATTATAAATTGGATGTATTATTTTGATAAATTGGTTGTACATATTGGAAACACACAACTTAATGATATCGGAAGATCCCTTTGAAAATCCTCGATATCGTAAGTGCTGAGCCCATTTAACAGTAGTTGTAGTTTATTGAAGGAAGGCCCACATACTACATAATCCTCCTCTGCTCCCATATATCAGAAAATCCCTATCAAGGTTTTTTTATGTGTCACCACTCAAAACCTCTGATCTCTGATATGTGATATTCATTCACCTCTAAATTCTCATAGCAATTCACCTCCAATATTCCTAATGGCCTCCTCTCCAATATGTTGATATATTACTCTATTGATCTTCGAACACCGATATATAAATTCCCTCGATCTCTGATCTCCAATCTTCGATAGGCCTTTGCTCCAACCTTCGATATGCCATTCCATTTGATAAGTGGAATCGATATGCCTGTTAACTACGGTTTTATCAGAATTTAGCGTCGACTTTAATATCAGAACTATCTATTCAGAACAATTATAGAATCTCTGATATTAAAGTTTCGATATAGTTCTTACAACGAGTTTAATTAGGATTTCGCATCCCCTCCACATCAGAGCTACCCAATATCAAAAATACTTCATGTTCTCTCATTTTAAAAGTTATGATGAGCTTATCTCTGATACCACTTATCTCTTGCCACGTGTTACTCCTTTTTTAGTCACTATTATTATTGTTACTATAAAATACCACTTAATTAAAATTAAAAGTTCTTATGGCTTAATTAAAATTCATATGTGTATTTGAGTTTTCTATTATCTTTAATGACTAATTTTGATTTCTATGGTACAGGGAAATGCTTGGGAATAATCGAATAGATCATTCAATGAACATCCACACAACCACATGTCAATATCCAAACCAAAATAGATAGAGGAAGTCAAAGAAAAAAATTAAACTGTAATATTCCTAATCCAGAATATTCCTCCAACCCTAACAAAAACTCCGACCAAATATGTGCAAATGATATAATAACCGAGAAGTGATAAAATAACAGTGGAACATCATATAATAATGTAAACCGGAATAGAAGCAGATACACAAGAAATGCAACGAGAAATGCTAAGCCATTTTATTATACTAAGCAATAAATGAGTACAAGAGGTGATTAGACAGATGACACCTCAACTTGCACAAGGCAAGTGAAGAAATACTCTCAGAATGCCAAGAATGGCTTCTCTGCATGGATGTTGCTGTTGTGCTGCTACTGCTACTAGAAAACAAATGATGATTTGGGGCTACTCCCCTCCTTAGAAAAATATGAAATTTTGGAATCGGGCTCTACTCAAGAAACCCAGAAAAACCCAGAAAGCTTTCCAACAATGGCCTCACGCTAGTCTACATCCTAGCTGCTGGAAAACTATCGTGCTATTGTTGCTACTAGAAATCAAATGAGGATTTGGGGCTGCTCCCCTCCTCAAAAAAGGCTAGAACTTTGGAATTGGACTCTACTCGAAAAACCCAGAAAAACCCAGAAAGATTTTCTAAAATGGCCAACCCCCGAAAATCACCCCCTTGGAGTTCTGTGTAGTTCCTCAAAGACGCTAATGAAACTGCTGCTGAAATGCCGATGAAACTGCTGCTGAAATGCTGATGAATCTACTGTTGGAATGCCAATGGACATACCTTGCCTGAGCAGGCACTCAAAGTCCCTCGGGGCTAAGGGTGAGATCTCTGAATGGAGACACTCAATGCACTAAACAGTGCTGCAGACTAGCTAAACAGCCAGCGTGCTCTAAGTCGAAAGGACTATCACAAATCCTCATAACCAGAATGATCAAAATGATGGGGCTCGTTTCTCTTTTATAGCCTTTTCCTCTCTTAATCCCAAGGTTCACCTCCTCCTGTGTGATTCCCCTCTTGCCACGTGTTCCTTTCCTCCTGCGCAGTTCCTCCATGTGTCTGCGTGGGCTCCATTTCTGCATCCCCTTTTGGCCCCCTTGGCTCCCCTTTAAGTCACAACATTGTGCTACTAGGAAGTGAATTTTTATTCTAAAAGTGAGTGATGTCCCCCTTCCTCACTTTTTACTTACAAATAACTATAGAAGGCAAAAATCGAACAAAATCGAATATTCTAATTAGCCATGGCTAATTAGGAATATTACAGTCTCCCCCAACAAAATGTTGCTTGTCTTCAAGAAACTGAAGTGAAGGATGCTGTAAGATCTGCTCACTCTCCCAAGTGGCATCCTCATCTAGCAAATTCTTCCACCTCACCAAGAATTCCCGGACTGTCCTACTCCGCAACTGCCTCTCCCTGGTATCAATGATAGCCTCCGGCTGCAATACCAAATGCCCCTCATTGTCCATGGGTGGTAGCTCATCTGTCACTATTACCTGCTGCCCCAATTCCTTCTTCAGACATGATACATGAAAGTTTTATGAATCTTGCTGCCTTGGGGCAACTCCAACTCATATGCAACCTATCCAATCCTGCATATCACCCTGTATGGCCCATAAAAGTGGGGCTTGAGCTTCTCAGCCCCCTTCTGCTTTAGTGATAACTATCGGTATGGCTGTAATCATAGGTAGAACATGTCCCCTATCTCGAAATATCTCTCCACCCGACCCCTGTCGGCATATAGCTTCTGCTGGTTCTGCACTGTAGCCATGTTATACTTGAGAGCTTGGAGAATATCCTAACTCTCTTGGATCCAAATATTGGCTCTAGGAGCCTTGCTATCACCAAACGTCATGTCAGCAAAATATAAAGGATGATACCCATATAAGGCATAGAATGGTGACATACCAATGGACATGTGATGTGAAGTATTGTAGTAGTACTCCCCCAGATGCAGCCACTTCAGCCATGCTCGCTGCTGCCCACTGACATAGTTACATAAGTAGCCCTCTAGCCACTTGTTAACTATCTCTGTCTGCCCATCCGTCTATGGGTGATAACTGGTACTCGATGTCAACTTCGTCCCCATCAATCGGAAAAGATCCTACCAAAACCTGCCCATGAAACGACTGTGCCTGTCACTGACGATGGTCTTAGGAAGACCGTAGCTTGAAGATCTCTCTGAAGAATAGCTTGGCCACCTGTGCTGCTGTATAGTGTGTGGATATGGAAAAAAAATGTGTGTACTTTGTCAGTCGATCAACGACGATAAAGATACAATCCTTGCCATGTACCATGGGCAACCCTGTGATGACGTCTATCGAAATACTCTCCAATGTCCCCTTTGGAATGGGAAGAGACTGCAATAAACCCACGGGATGGCTCATCTCTCCCTTGTTCCTCTGGTAAACATCACACTCCCGAATGTGCTGGAGTACGTCCTCCTTAAGGCCGTTCCATGAGAACCTCTCTGTAATGGCCCCGTAGCTTTTGGTAAACCCCTGATGTCCTACCAAAGGTGAATCATGTGATGCCTGGAGTATCTTCTTCTTGAGCTAAGACCCCTCAGTCAAGAAAATCTGGTCCCTGTAATAGACGATCTCATCGACCACCCTGTACCTGTCATCTGCCACCTGCCCATCCAGAACCTCATATGCAAACCTGTCATTGTAGTACTCTACTAAGAGTCGAGCCCTCCAATTTGTATCCAAACTCATAAGAGACAGCATGGCTGGTCTACGTGAAAGGGCATTTTCCACCACGTTGTTCTTACCCTTGACATACTCAATCTCAAAGTCATATGCTTGGATCTTACTGATCCACTTTGTTATAGACATTTTTGGGCACTGCAACCCCAATCATAAATGTCCATAAACTGAGGGCTCCTAAGTCCCTAAAAGTGTTGCTTCACTACCTAAAGGAACAAGGTCAGCTGATTACATCATCTCCCAGAAGTTCTCCACAAAAAACTGTTCAGAAATCGTCAAAACTCGACCATACTGAATGCCCAATGCAGAGGGTGTGATGCATATCACCTTCCCAGTGTAAAGGGTGTGATGCATACTAGATGGCCCCTCTGTAGGGTGCGATGGGTGAGAATGGACAAATGGCAGAGACAGTTTGCGAGGTGGTGGAAGATCATAGATCTTCCAGAGCTTCCTCTCTGACACTTGCCTCTCTGTTTTCGACCAGGGATGAGTAAGAGATCATCAATCCTCCAAGTGGAATCAAGAACTATCAGGAGAGGACACTAATTCAAAACCCCAGAAAGCATACTCACCCCCCTACAATCATCTATATATGGATCCCATCAAAGAGATCGAAGAGGCTGGAATCTTGTATCTTGTTAGAGAAGTGGCTGTTGGTTTCTGGAGAGAAACTTCATTAGTGTTGGGTGATCTTAAGATTACTTGAGGTGAAGAAGGGCTTTCTTGCTGGAGGATGATGCTGGGTCAGAACAATTGGTTGTAATCCTCTTTCTATTCGTGATATTAATAAAGCTATTCAACTTTTCCTCCACATTCTTGTATGTTTGATTGTATATGCATTTGTGTGGTTAATACATATCTGGTCTTGTGTTATTTATGAAGATAGATCTCTGTTCTTCGATAGTATTATGTTGCTTTGATTCCAGAGGTGCTCTCTAAAGTTGTGTAGACAAAGAAGGAGTGGAAAAGATCTATCGAGAAGGAGAGGAACTGAGCAAGGAACCAAGCGTAAGACAACGGTTGGTGTCCTTTGTTCCCCTTTTGTCTATTTTTCATAAAGGAAAATGAAAGTAGTTTTAACTTGTTTGTTTCTAAGATAACTACCAGTCTTAGTGGGAATAGCAACTCTAAGTGGACACTATTCCCGGTAACAAAATGGCGACTCCACTGGGGAGCGAATAGATTGTTGGTTAGTCTATTTTTTGTTTGTTTTATAAACTTACACAGGGAGCCTAAATTCAAGTCATCTAGCCTTTGAACTGCATTTTCTATGCAAGTGTAAACTAGATCAATGCTGCTTCAGTCTATCTCTAGGTTTTGTTTATAATTTAAACAATTGATCTGCAAACACTGTAATTGCCCTAAGTGGTGGCTCTTGTAACCTGCCCCTGTGATTTATATTTACTGAACATCACTTACTCAACCTAAATCCTTGAATTGAACTACAAATTGTGAGCAAAGACTGGATAAAAGTCTCGCGCTGGTACCATTGCACCCTCCCTTCAAGGCAGTCTGTATGCATTGCACTTCCGGTGTGCAGTAGGTGAGATGCATACTGGATTCCCTGTGTGACAGGTGCGATGGTCAGGGAAGGTTAATTTTACCTTCAGACTTTGGTTTTTCTTCACTCTTTTTAGTTCTATTCAGGAGTTTTGCTATCTGTGGTCAGTATATCTCTGTGAAAACCCCTTCTCTTCCATCATTCCACCTCTATTGTGTAAATAACTGTAATTGTTTTTATGTATTGTGTGCCATTTTCAGTTCTCTTTTACAAAGAAGTAGCGTAATCGAAGTGTCGTTTCTTAATCTGAAAGTGTCACAAGTGTCGTTTTTAGTCATGGAAGAGAATCCCATTGTTCTTGATATTCGATTGTACTATTACTCTTGTATATGATTTGAATTAGTGATTTTTCAAGTGTCGAAAACAATTTTCATTTCGAAATCGCAAAGTGTCGTCCTTATCTTCGCTTCATTTTGAAAAGGAAATTGTTAGTATTGTCACTTTGAAAATAATTCAGATTTGCACTTAGCGTTCTTCTTGTCATTTATACATTAAGAACGCTGAAAACAAATACATGCATGTGCATTTGCATTTAGGCTGCTTGGTTTGATTTAAGACAGTGCATTTAGTGTGTGCTCTATGCTCTTTGTTGAAAGACCCTTAGTTCTCTTTCCTTAGTAGCTAGGATTTTCATTGCCAAAAAGAAGAATAAACAGTTGTTTATCATCTTAAACTACATTTTAGGAATTGTATTCACATCATGCGGTGAACCTGAAAGGAAAATTTTTAAACAAGATCAACTATAAAATAAATTTAATGAATCTAAAAACGCTTTGGAACCTAACACACAACGTCTAGATGTCTAGGCTAGAGATGTATTCTGGTGTCGTAAAACCTGGTAACCGTTGTTTTCATTGATGGTTGGGTGATTCCTCCACTTTGAGATGACAAGTGCCAGTACGGACTTGTGCTCGCACGTACCGTCAAGTATATATTGGGAGACCACAATAGGCTATATCCTTTATCCTTAGGAAGCCGTGTCTGCGGCCCTATTGATTGCAATGCACTGAACACAACATTCGGGAAGATTCATTGCTGTACCATAAAAAGTATTCTGCAGTTTTTTGATTGGTTTGGTAATCCCTCTACCTAGATTTCTAGAGAAGTCTCTTTCGTTCCTTTTCAGACTCCTTAAAGGAAAAGGTCCATCTGAGCACTTATCATTTCAGGCTCATTAAAAATCGAAGGTGACTAGAGTCATCTTTTGTTTTTTCTCGACTCTTAAAAATTGAAAAAACAAGTTGTGTCAAAGCATCTAAAATTTATTTTAATCGAAATAACGTCACTGTTACCTCGTTGGTCTTAGAAATTAGTCTCCCTTCATCACAAGTTCCTGTAGAATCGTTAGGAAATCTTTTGGATAGACTAAATATGTTTGAACAACCGTCAACATCCAGGACTGTGTCATCTGATGCAATAGCAGCAGAACCTCCTGCTGTTACTCCAACAATGTTCGCTGGTGTACCATCTATCCCGACAAGTTATCAACAACAAGCCAGAGTCCAATCAGGGACTGTTTCGATGACATGGTCAGTTCCTATTTCTTCATTCGGATTCTCATTTGGTATTTCTAATGTTGAAACTCAATAAATTGATCCAATGTGTCTTCAAAGGCCAATCTACCCTTTAAGTACTGGATTGCCACCATATGGGGGGAAGTATGCCTTTTCATTGTTCCCTCCTGGAGAACAACCATATGGGAGTTTACAGCAAAGTTCATGTCAAACTGGAATTACATCCAGCAGTTGGGTACCAGTACTGCCTCAACAACCAAGGGTTGTATATTCAATGCAACCAGTCCACCCTGTGTCAAATATTCCCACTATACCTACTATGGTGACTACATCGCAAGTACAAGCGCTATCTGTTGTATGTCAACCCCAAGTTTCTCAGGTTGCAATACAACAACCTCTTGTCTCAGTGATTCAATCACAACCTCAGGTTAGTGCCTCCTTATCTGGAGTGACTCAGGATCAAACAGGTACTATGACTCCTCATCTTGGTCAATCATCCAAGTATTGGACAACAGCAAATGGTCCAACAACCATGGCTGGTTCAATATCAACAACCGTAATTCCAGCAATCATATCAGGGACCTGAGCAACAAGTCTTTGTAAGTAATGGGCAACCACATTCCCAAAGCGGTTATCGACAACCATACTATAATGGCTATGCCCATCAACCTTATCAAAGCTACCAACATCAAATACATTATGCTGGTATGCAAAGACCCACTACTCAGGCAATTCCATCTTATCCTGGGTATGCTTTTCCTAACCTAAATCAACAGTTGCCCTTTGTAGAAACTCTAGAATTACCAGATCTAAACCGGCTGACGAATGATCCAATTGCTTATGCCCCTTGGCGGCTGACAATTCCTCATAAACTTCTGTCAGATATTTCTAAATTGAATGGAGATCTAGGTGAAGACCCGTCGAATCATGTGATGACCTTTCATCTGTGGTGTTCATCCAACACCCTTAATGATGATTCGATCAGACTTCGCCTCTTTCAGTGATCATTAACTGGTCTGCCAACAAAATGGTATATCGAATTGCCTAGAGCTTCGTTTGATAACTTCAGTACCCTAGCCACAACCTTTTTAACCCATTTTCAGTTACCCATAAGGTACGAAACATGAACTGAGCTACTTATCAATTTCAAACAAATGACGGCCACTCAGA